>JAATLQ010037427.1:0-54188 GCA_013421005.1 Heliconius erato x Heliconius himera
TTGTGAAAGGCTTGATACTTTGGCTTTGCGTAGAGACGTTTCCTCGCTGTGCGTTCTCTATCGCATTTATCATGGGGAGTGTTCTGAAGAACTGTTTGACCTGTTACCTGCCGCCGAATTTTCTAACCGCACAGTACGCCATAAGTTGAAATATCATCCACACCACCTGGATACGTGGCAATCCACTACTGTGCGGTTTCGTAGGAACTTCCTTCCACGCACCACGGAACTGTGCCTACCCGCGGCAGTGTTTCCAGGTCGATATGACATGGGTACCTTCAAAAAGCGCCTCTATCTCCACCTTAAAGGCCGGCAACGCACCTGTAGCTCCTCTGGTGTTGCACGGGGCCGTGGACGGCGGTAATCATTTACCATCAGGTGACCCGAACGCTCGTTTGTCTTGTCCTTTTCCATAAAAAAAAAAAAAAAAAAAAAAAAATGAAAGAATGTCTTAATACTAGACTTCTATTGCCTATGTTGCTTCATGTGGAATACAATTTGAAGCTAAAAAAATATACAGTAAGTATAAAGCCAAATAATCCATTGCATTTGTGTCATCAAAATAAATATTTTATCATTTAAAAATACAATGTTTATGTTTCAATACGAACAGTATTTGCACATATAATTAAAAATATAATTTAAATTAGGGTAAATTAATTAACATCTAAGACGTGCAACTAAAAACTAGTAAGTAAATAAAATTAAAAGTTATTAAGACACACATATCTGCATACGTACATAATAGACAATTTTGAAAAAAAAAAACAAAATAAGTTGTTGATTCAAACGATAGCTGTGAATTCAATTTAGCGTTATTTATAGGTGGGTTACCCATCATATACTCTTCCTTTAGTAACTCACTGATAAAGAACGCACGAAACTACTAAAAGAAGAAACTACTGCATTTAGAAAATTTAAATTTGACGTATTTTAAAGAGAATAGAGGAACGCTAAGAGACGCTTTCTCAAAGTTCCTTCGGTAATGGAAAAACTATATTTTGGATTTAATGTCTTAAAATCAACAAAGTTACGGGTGACGATTAATTTTTCGTAAATTGCCAGGAAATGTAAAAAAGCAAGGCATTTATACATTAACAGGCATACTTAAACAACATTTTCAATTGCTTCGCTTAAATTTTTTACATGTTCACATTTTTATGAAAAATATAAAAATGTGTAATTTATTCAAATAACTACTGAATATGTCGTAAAGCCATTACAGTTTTGACGTTACTAATGAGTGAATTGTAATTACCGCACACTGTTGACTTTTCGGAAAATTTGTGTGGAAATAAAAATAAAAAAAGCTTTACGCTGTATCCCGCATTTAGCAGGGTAGTCAGAGGGTTAGACCTGGGACCTAGTGTTAAATCACTCCACGTCCCCACACACCATATAATTTTCGAGACATTGCGAGTCGAGATCAAAATACACATTTAAAGAAGTAATATATTCTTTAAATTAATAAGCCACGCTAGTACCATTTCATTAGAATTGTATTAATTAATGTTCAATAGTAGCTTTGGTCTCACAAGAATAAATATATAATACGAATAATGGCGTATTGATATTTGTTAAAGGGTAAGTAAAACGTAAAACAGGCACGGGTAGCTATGTGCCTGTGGACGTTGTTTTTCCTAATAAAATTAAATAAAATATTTGTTAGTAATGTAATTAATTTATACATAACTTGAGGTAATTGTGGGGAAACGACACATCATCTGACTGTAAGCGCGACGGTAACGGACGGACGTAATTAGATTCAAACTTGAAAAACGATTTATTTTCATTTCCACGATCTGGTGACGAAATAAAGCATTGCATTAAATTCCGCCACTCAATATGAAATGTCTCAAATATCGAGTGATTAATAGAGATCGCAGTGTTTTTTATGGAAAAAGATAAGGCAAACCACAACCCCGTGTAACAACAGGGGTGCTACAGGTGTATTGCCGGCCTTTAACATGAAGGAAGACTTTACTCCGCCAGACCCTTTCTGAAGTGTCTCAAGCCCAACACAATATAACTTCTGCCTATCCTACTTTATATAGGAAATAGCATGAAGCTAAAAGAAAAGTATTGACTATATCCATTTATTTTTAAAATTGAGCAGCATTTCCCTGCCACTTCCATAAAAACGTACGTTTAAAACGCCCAATGTGAGGTGAGCGCCACACCGCCGCACAGTACATAACGCGCCGCTTGACATATTTTCGTGTTCCAAGCACCGACAGGAAACATTGAAACTCGCAGAAATAAAGTTATTAACACAAATTGTTTTATAAATCGACTCAATCACGAACGGTTGGATGTGGACATCGTTATTTTGCAATTATATTACTTAATTATTCTGAGTAATATACATTAAAATTTTACGATCTCGAAGCGATTGCTGATAAGAAAGTGGTGAAGTGAAGTGTTGTTTTTAGTATGTACAATAGTTGTGGGTTCGAATTACATTATAACCAAAATATAATAAATACAATTTACAAAACGCACGCAAAAGAAATACAATTATTTTTTTTATTTCAATCTACCATCGATCGTTAGACCATCAGTCTATCGTCCCGTGAGACTGAATCCCGTGAATCCCGAATCCCGGGATAATTGTTGCCTTATCCCGACCAGTCGTTAATCTTGTCAGTACATCACTAATGGAGCGGTGATTTGTTAGGATTCTAATTATAAAAGTGTTGTGTTTTAAACTGTGCTAGATTAATGCGTTTGACGGTCGAGTGCCTTTGATTAGTTCGAGATATATTGTTTTTTTAAGTTTCCCGCTATATTCGTATATAGCAGGGTAGACAGAGGGAACCTAGTGTTAAGGCACTCCGTTCCTCACGCACCGCAAAATTTGGTAACAAGCGTGTTGAGTGACGAAATTATTTCATTACTAAATGACTGACAGACAACGCATATACGTTTTCTACTATTGAATTTAGAAGTTAAAATTTGGTAGTTGAAGGTAGTTTAGGGAATGCAGGAAGTTCTGAATGCTAATATTACTGAAGTGTATATTATTTTAAATCTAATTGCCCCGCATACATAGCGGACTAGGCAAAAGGAACCTGGGAACCTAGTTAAAATATTTCCGTTCCCCACTTTCGCCGAATTCTGGAGCCATTACGTGAAGAGCGAAGACAATGAAAATATTAAATATTTCATTTCCTCGATGGGAATTCAAATCCACAACCTGTCGCGCTTACAGTAGCACACGACCACGACAGACCTTAATTAATATAATATATAAATACAAAAAGTAATAAACTATGTCTAATCCTAAGCAAAGTTTATTTAATTAACTATTTCTACAAACTTTATCTCTACGTTGTGTAAGACGAACTTGCCTATCGAGGGTTCCGCACCAATTACATGATTGTACAAAAACGGGAAGTACAGCTAATGAAAGTTGACAAACATAAGCCAGTAGGCGTACGCACTAATTTTGTATAAAATAAGCTACAAATATAAATTTGTAATGCTTTTCTAAGATCTACCTATAATTTTATTTTAAAATAAATTAAACTAAATCAGCTTCACGCTGTATCCCTCACACAGCAGGGTAGGTAGACGGAACCTAATGTTAAGACACTCCGTGCCCCACTTTCCGCCGAATTCTGGATTCATTGCGTGCTGACTGGCGGAACTCAACGCCGCGCTTTGCTTCGATACCAGAGCGAAGAAATGAAAATATAAATGTGAATAAATATTTCCATTCCTCGAGTGGGGATCGAACACACAATCAGTCGATTTTACAGTCACACTGGGCGTCTCCGCCACGACTGGCCTCTAATTTTTTTTAGATAAGTCCCATAATGGGAATAAGATACATTAACGCTAGTTACTATCTTTTGATTGCGTTGATATAGATTTTTTTTGTAATCCAAGAGGCTGTAGACCAGTATGTTATATAATTAGGAATCAAGTTAGAAATTTAATAAATAAAAACAATACAAAAGTACTTATCACTATCGTTACCGCTCGTACATCCTGACATATTCCTCACATATGTCGGATGTGATAAATAACATGAGGGTAGGCGTATCGAACATATATCAGATGTGGACGGTAGTTGCAACTAATATTATTTACGGCCTTTACATTATGAAAAGTATGGATGGAGCAGTGCCTGGGACTTGCGACCACAGGTGTAGGCTTCAGGGTACCCTTTCCGATATATCAACACTCGCCTTCACTGCTCCAGCCCAGTGCAATTACAAATAGGTGTTAACCACATTCATAATTCATAATTACGATAATAATTGATTAACTAAATAATCATTTATCCGAATAGTCAAGGTTAGTCAGTGGCAGAGTACTAGTACTCTGAACCACACCAGAGCCAAGACTGAATGTATAACGTCCGTGCAACCTTTTATATCATCGTTCACAAATAAGTTGGAGGGTAGAATAATAAGAATTGATGACGCTATCGCGTCATAGTGGCGTGATGAGTAAGTGTCGTATAGGAATCTATACGTAACCAACATAATATTCCTAACATTAAATAGCACTCCTAACTATATATTAATTTAACGTTCTTAAGACTGAAAAAAATGTGATTCTATAAGAGTTCCGTTTTACTTCTTTTGAGGAAACGGAACCCTAAAACGATGACACATTTAATATTTAAAATTAATATATTTAAAAAAATAAAGTAACTTTTAAATATATATATAATTTATATTATTAACATAAATTATAAAAATTTATAGCACGCTAAGATCAAACGGAGTTATATTAACGACACAAATTGAAAGCGAGGAGCATTTCGGCTCTATAATAATATAATTTTATGAAGTGATGTCTCTCGTAAAAGATTCAAGCAAATGAATCATGTTTTTAAATTGATATAATTTACATTTGAATTACGTTTGACGTAATAGTATAATCTCGTATACGCGATGGTTGTCAGTTCGATTCCTAAGTTAATAAATTTTTCTACTTTATGTAGGTACAATGTGAAAAATTATGTTTTTTTTATTATAGAGAGAACCGAATATTAAAACACTCTGCCTCCTGCCCAAATTCCAGACTTCCCAACACGTAGTCCTATTAAGTGACGGAGTTCACCGCCGCGCTTTTTCCACCATAATCGAGTTTCGAGTTCGAGTGGGGATCGAATTCACAACGATTTGCTATTTTTGCTAATCCACACTTACACTTTCTTGTTTACAAAGTTGAAAACAAAGAAATCTGTCACTTAATTCTCTCCACATTACACGGGTAACACATACTGTGTGGAAATAAAATAAAAAAAAACGTATAAGAATAAACCATGACAGAACACGAAGGTCGTAGAAGACATGAAAAATGCTGCCAGCCATATAATAAACGAGAATACTTCTCAAAAATAAACTGTCGCGGGATATAAAGTGTTAAGTCAAATTAATCCCGCATATCTTAAATTATGTGACAATAACGTATCGTCTATACGAATTTAAACGCGATTAAAGTAGCAGAAGAATCTTTATTTACGATCATTTACCGAAATTCATTCTAAATTCAATCTTTTAAACTGTATCGTCAGTATAGAATTGTATAAAACTGACTTGAAGCCAGTCGTGGCGCAGACGAGCGACTGTAAAAACGACGGGTTGTACGTTCGATTCGCACTCGAAGAAATGAAATGTTTAATATTTTCATTTCTTCGATCTGGTATCAAGGCAAAGCGTGGCGTTGAGTTCTGCGACTCAACACACAGTGCCTCCTGAATTCTGAGGTAAGTGGAGAACGAATATGTCCTAATGATGAGTGTCTTAACAATAGATGCCCAGGTTCCAAAAAATGTATAAACAAGCTTAGTACCTACTAACATTTTTTCTATTTTCACCACATAGTCAGGCCGTAAAGGCAACGTTTGTGAATTCGATTCCCATTCGGGGGAAGCCATAATATACTTTTTTCGCTTTCGTAATAAAACCAAGCGGCGGCGTTAAATTTCGACAATTAACACACATTGTTTCGTAAATTCGGCGATGCGTTGGGAACGAAGTGCCTATCCAGCTAAATGCATTTTTATTATTATATACATTTTTATAGCTATCAGTAATATTTCAAGCTCAAAAATGCCTATTACTAAAACATTTCAAAAGTTTTTCATACAATTCCTCCCAACATAACCGTCTAACCGCTGAAATTAAGATATATGAGAGGCAATTAAGCGACTGAAAAAAACCAACGACAACCGTACAAATGTCGCGAACTATCAACGTATGAGAGCTGGAGTTCAAAAATAACATTATTTTTTAATATCTTCAATATATTTAGACTGAGTTGTTAATTTGTTAGTTTTATATTATTAAAATTTTAATTTACGACGATATATCGGTGCTATCTTGATGGGGTGGGGCAGCGTCGAACTGTAAGCACGGTGGTAGTAAGTTCGATCCCCGGAAGCGGAAATGGATTATTCTCATTTCCTCACTATGGCAACAAGACAAAGCGCAGCGTTGAGTTTCCAATGCTCAATGTCTTAAAAATTGAACTGAAAGTGGGGAACAGATTGTCTTTACACTAGGTTCCTTTTGTTTATTTGCTAAGTGTCTTCTGTATACAGAATAAAGTTTAAAAAATATATTATACTGATATATAAAAACCCACGTTACCTGCTTATTGTATAAACGTACACCATACGTTTATAATTTAATGTATGAATTACAACATAAAATACAATATTTACACATTAATCTAAAACAGAATATCTATTACAAAGTCAAAATTCATTCCTCGAAGTAGTTAAAATTGAAGAATATCATAAACAAATAATGTAGCGAGTGCAAAAACAGAAAACTTAAAACATAATTGTTTCCCGCTGTATCCCGCATTTACAATGCATACAGTGTATTTTTGTATTAACAT
Source organism: Heliconius erato x Heliconius himera (assembly GCA_013421005.1). Lineage (NCBI taxonomy): Eukaryota > Metazoa > Arthropoda > Insecta > Lepidoptera > Nymphalidae > Heliconius > Heliconius erato x Heliconius himera. The sequence continues at coordinate 6,865 of JAATLQ010037427.1, forward strand.
ATAGTTGTATTTTCCCTTTGAATATAGTGCTAAATGTTTTAAGAGTTTGCACTCGCTGTCCAACTAATGTTTGAAATGTTGTGTGGCGAAACTCAGCGCTGCACTTTATCCTATCGAAAGAGCGGAGAAAAAGAAAATAATCCATTCCTTCGAATAGGAATCGAAGCCACTACAGTCGCAATTTATAATCGCAATGCCACTGCGCTACGACAGACAATTTATTTGTATAGAGTGTTTAAATTATTCCACGCTAATAATAATAAATTGTGTTGTTATAAAATTTAGCAATTTTAGCATATTTATCATATATAAAGAATCAAATTACAGATGATAAGAAATCTCATAAATAGTAAAAGAGCTAAAATTTGAAAGTTTAATTACTATTTATTGTTATAGCAATTTTATTTAAATCATTTCGTAGAATTAGCTAGTTTCATTCATGTTTCATTTTTGTATTAAATTTTATGTTGATTTAATTGCACATCTGTCTTTATTTTTCTAAATTATATTTTGCTAGTTCTTTTTTGTCTATCGCATGAAGTAAAAACTATATAATTTGGTTAAGGATTTAAATTTATTCATTTGTTATTCGATCGCAAAACATTAATTTACATTCTTTTGCATGTTAAGAAATTCAGTGATACATGTATCCCTTCCCATAACCCACCAAGATAATAAAAAGCTTCACGCTATACCTGCACACTGCAGGATAGGTAGAGAAAACCTATTGTTAAGAGACTCCGTCCCCCACTTTCTGCCGAATTCTAGAGGCATTTCGTGTTGAGTGTCAGAACTCAACGCTGTGCTTGTCTTCGACACCAGAGCGAAGAAATGGAAATATCGATTTTAGTAAATATTTCATCTCCTCGAGTGGGAATCGAACCCACAACCAGTCGGTTTCACAGTCACACTTTGTGCCCCTGCGCCACGACTGGCTTCGTTTATTTAATCCATTAAAGAATATTACATATATATATATACATATTATAAATACATATATATCTACAATCAACAACGAAATTTAAATCCCCCATGTACTTATATTGCAAAAAAATAATAAAACAAACAAAAAAACATCTCTATACAATTACAACAACACTATACAGCGTAGTGACGTGACATATCGTCAAACAGATGGTCGGCACCGGCGTCACAACATCACTAATTTATGCCCTCCTTAACGCCGTCCCACCTATTAGCTGCGTTGTATATATCATGTGGTTGATAATGTAACCACGATTGTTGGCGTTTGAAGGATTATTTATAGTTTATTATAATTTTTTTAGCTTCACGCTGCATCCCATAGGCGACAGGGTAATCAGAGGGAACCTGGGAACCTAGTGCTAATGTATTGCGTCCCCATTAACACAGTTCCGTTCCAATACATAAAGCATTGTCTCTTAAAGGGCGGAATTCAACGCTGTGTATTGCCTTTTCCAGAGAAAAAATAAATAATACATTCCCCCAAATGAGAATCAAACCAATAACGCCACCACCACTTGTGCCCCTGCGCCATGACGGCCTCGACCTTACGGACTCTACTCTATAATTATCCCGTTTAACAAGTACATCAATGTCACCCCAGCTTCCCCAGCAGAGTTGTGGAATAAAGCTGCTTTTTATTTCTAGAACACATAGCGACTAACATCTCAACGGCTTTCATCTTGTAAACGCTATTAATCGACACGACTCCCGGACGCGCTGATAGCAAAATTATTTGTTATACAATGAAAATTACTCTATGTTTACTATACATCGCTGTTTTACATATTTTTTTATTATTATTTGTTTTTTGTCTTGCAATTGATCTTTTTATATAGCCAGAGAAAAGAGATCGTAACAAAGAGGGCAAAAGGTATAGAAATCTTCATAGATATAGCCGGAGAGCTGGTCGGAGCCATGCTTTTTCGATAGCCGGTGTTGTTATCACTGTTTTTGAACTGAGGTGTCACCTTTCTTGCTTAATCTTAAAATTATACAAGAATTGTTGGTCCTATTGTGTTTACATTTAAAATAAAGACCGTAAAAAAGTTTTTTCGATAGAAATATAACTTTTTTTGTGGCAAGGTTCCCGAAACCTTTAATTATTATGAAGATCAAATGACAAGGCTTTTAACTATATAATTTTTTAGCTTCACATTGTATTCCCGCATAGTAGGATAGAGTTAAGATATTCTGATTCCCACTTTCCGTCTAATTTTTGCGTGTTGGGTGGTGGAACTCACCGCCAACCTTCATCTTGTTACCAGATCGAGGAAATAAAAATAATTCATTTCTTTGAGTCAGAATTGAACCCACAACCGGTTCCTTTTTAGTCAGATTCAGTGCCGCTATACCACGGCGACTTCTTCTAAGTAAAATGAGCTGGAAACAAATCCTAATGGTACCCCGTTCTTTACTTTTCGTTCACAACAAGAAAAAAAAACATACTCATATAAAAATTTTAATTTACCAAAATATTCCCGAGATGGGCTTACAAAATTTATTGACAACGATCCCTTAAAGAAAAACACATACAAACTATTCACCAACTTATCCATTAGATAGTAGATACTTGAATCTAATTTTAATATTATTTACGAGTTCCATATAATATAAATAAAGTGGTGCGTCGCGTACACTTTGATGTGTTAAGCAATAAATCACACTAATATAAATTAAATTTATATTTTAGTTTGGTACATTAGTCACGCAATGTAAAATAAGTTAATAGTTTGTGTAAATATAATTAGGCGACACTATATTGTTAATCGTGTCTGTATTCGCGATAGTTGTGAGTTCGATTTCCACTTCTTCTACCTGATATATCTCTATTAACCAGGTCATGCATGTTTAAATTCCGCCACCGCACAGTAAGTAAAATCGGTGCAAACTGTACAACGGAGTAACATATGACAAATATCTTATTTTGTATGGAATTTGTATGAAGATAGAAAAAATACAAATACTTAAAAACATATATCAAAAATATAAATAAATCTTTTTTAATTATATCCACTACTTCAACGTGTGTATCTAAAAGGGGAAGAAGGTCGAACATGCCACATTAAATAATGACAGCAATTAAAATAATACGTATATAAAAATAAATAATTACACAATAACTCTACGAGACAAATATTAATTAGATAAGATTAAAGTCTTGATAATTTAAGGATGAGCGATTTTATATTTAAAATAGACATTTATTTTTTGCTTTAATTAGAAAAAAAATATATATATATATGTAAGAAGTTTGCTATATAACATTCAATATCAACAACTGCACAAAAAAACAATAAAAACACATATTTATTTAATTAAAACTGCAATTAACATGGTCTAACATCCGAAACCTATAAAACAAACACACGTAAAGTCACAGCACAAAGGTAACCTAACAACCATCTGGCCAGGACGTGGAGTGGGAGTCCTAATTGACAGTAATCAATTCCCGCGGCCCGCTTTCAATATTCCTTCATCTACGATTTTTCTCGTTTTTACACCGCCCCCGTCTGAAATTTATCGCTCAATTAGTCTTGTTTAATAGCTGCCTGCCGCGTTGATGTCTGCTTCTCGGTGCGAGGGCTGGCACTGTTAAAAAATATTGAAATTTTACTTTAAAATTGTTAAATTCTTATTGTAATTGGCCATTCGTTTTCTATAATGGTGATCGTAAAATATGTTTTTAAAATTTACTTAAAGTACGTTAAACAGTTTAAGTAACAATTTATGTTACGTATTTGGCTAATTTGAAGCCAACTAATATCGATTCGGCTTATTTTATCATATAGTATATCTAAATTAAAATTAAATCAGGTTCACGCTGTATCCCGCATGCAGCAGGGTAGGCAGAGAGAACCTCGTGTTAAGACACTCCATTCCCCACTTTCTGCCGAATTCGGAGGCATTGTGTGCTGAGTGGCAGAAGTCAAAGCCGCGTTTAGCCTCGACACCAGAGCGAAAAAATTAAAATATAAATGTAAACAAATATTTCATTTCCTCGAGTGGGGATCGAACCCACAACCAGTCGATTTTACAGTCACACTTTGTGCCTCTGCACCACGACCGACCTCAATCAATATATTATTATCTTTATATTATATTAAATATGTAACGTCAAATGTGTTCTAATCCTTTATCTTATGGTATAACAAGTGTCAGATCAACTATGATATAATTTATTCTTAATTTCAATTAATTGTAATTCGTTGTCTAAGATAATAAATTATTTTTTTACACTGTAAAATTGATAGAAACTCTATCTTGTATTAATTTTAATATTATATTAATTAATTAAAACTTGCTGTAATATTACGATATTAATTAGTGACAAATGTATTGCGTCGATAGGTTTATAAATTGGGACACTGAAATTTTGGGACAAATAATGGTAGCGTAGTGAAAAATCACTATGATCTATACTTTCTATCTATTCGCTTGTAGACATTGCGTGTAATGTTGCCAGATTTGGCTAAAGAATAAACAAAGCACTCTGTCATCCTATATTAATTTGAATTCACCTATCCACGTGAGTCGAGAACAATGGTCACTAGTTCAAATACGTAGTAAAAAAATATATTTTTCTAAACAAATAGGTAGCCCTGACAGCTTGTAAGACGCGGAGAAATAGGATTAAATTAATTGTCGCATCAGTCAGGAGGGCGTCGGGGTGTTTTTTATTAGTCGAGTGCTCTCCCGCCCCGCTCTCCCCTCTGTAACGCGAGAGAGTAAATCACGAGGAACGTTGATTATGAAATGTGGATATGGAGTATTATTTTTAAAAATTTTCATATTAAATTCAAAAGTGGAAAGAATCTTGTATTAAGTCTTCATTCCGCTTTTTATTCTTTGATTTTAGAAAAAATGCATATTAGTTAGCAAAGCAGTAACGTAGGCTGTCGTGGCGCAATGTTAGTTGTGAGTTCTATGCAACTCCGGGATTATTTTTCTCGCCCTGGTAATAAGACAAAGCCCGGCGAGTTTCACCACTTAAATTCTTATATATACCAGGTTCCATCTGTCTTCTCTGCCAACAACTCATACCGAAAAATAACGTGATGCTAAAAAAAGCTAGCGGTGTAAAGTGCTGTATTAGGTATTATACCTATACCTTAACAGATCAGGAAAATAAAATTATTATAAAGAGATATTACTCCGAGTGGGTCCGAACTTACAACTATCGCATACCATCCAAAGTTTTCCAAGACAAAGGCATCGAAATATGCAAAAATACGTAGAAACAATAATTAATAATATAAATAAATCTTTTAATGTTTCCGTCAATATGTTTCTGTTTTTAATGAACTCGATTTTAATATTGTTATTTTTTTTTTTAAATTTATTAATTCAATTTAATATTTAAAATAAGTCGTAAACCCAATCAACGTCATGTCGGCGACTCATTTTTATACGTTTTATTACTAAGGATATCCGGTCGTAAGAATCATTACCTAAATATATAAACAAATTGAATATAATTTACACTATTGTGGCACTGTTGAGTTATAGTAACGGAAAATGCTTGTAATATTTTTTTGCTTTCACTTTTTTGTTTTTTTTTTAATTTTATCTATACTAATATCGTTAAAAAGTCTTTTGCTTACCTAATAATTCGTATTTAAAAGAATCTATAGAGTTGAACTATACCAAATTGGGTTAAACGTTTTGATCAGCGTTGCCAAACATCTCAATTTTAGCAGGATGTACCGACTTTTAATTTTTTTGCCCAATTACATGTCACTCTTTCATATTAACACGCATTGTACGAAATCTTTCTAATGTAGTTACAAACAATTTAGGAGAAACTTAAGTAAGTATATATTTAAGTACTTACTCAATATGTAACCACTGGGAAGACTTAACTGCTTCATTGGGTAAACCAAAGAGTTATTATTTAATGTATATTGACGTTTTCCCATTATAACATTTTATATTGCTATCTATTATCCTTAGAAACAATATTTAAACCTCAAATATATGAATAAGTAATAGAAACTGTTGCTTATTTATATTTTTCTAAGTCCCGCTTAGGACAAAATAATATTTACTCAAAACGGTTAAAATTCCCTAATCAGCTTCACGCTGTATCCCGCACACAGCAGAGTAGGCTAAGGGAACCTAATGTTAATACACTCCGTTCCCCACTTTCTGCCGAATTCTGGAGGCATTGCGTGTTGAATGGCAGAACTCAACGCCGCGCTTTGCCTTGACTAACGCGAAGAAATGGAAATATAAATTTAAGTAAATATTTCATCTACTCGAGTGGGGATCGAACCCACAACCAGTCGGTTTTACAGTCACAGTTTTTGCCCCTGCGCCGTGACTGGCCTCGATTCCCTATCGAAATTCCTTATTTTCCCCAAAATAATATTTGACAACGTACCTAACGTTTCTTCGGTCATTTACTCCACGCGAACGAAACCATATGCAAAAACTAGTTTATAAGCAGAAAAAAAGTACTTGATCCCAAGTTTTTTTTAATTCGTGATGAAAAAGATCCGTACAGATAAAACATAAACAAAAACAATTAATTAAAATAGAATCAACATTAATATTTTAAGCTTATCTTAATGTATTAATTAGTTAAATTTCAAATTACAACCGGAAGTCAGTATAGTTTATGTGAAGATTAATTCTTATTTATTATACGTTATGATTATTTAATTATTTATGGAACACCTTTAGAGAGGCATTCATTCTGTTTAATTATTCAAATTATGTTTATTTTAGTATGCGTATCCAAACTTACTCGAATGGAGACATAATTTTTAACTAATTTCACAAGCGTACCATTAATTTTTATGGTTTTCTACACATGTTCGTTGTGAGTAACATCATATATTTTAATTATAAAACGCTAAATTATTATCAGATGACGTTTACTTTATGAATATTTATTCGATTTCTTTGAAACTATTACCCCTTTCGGCTTAATAGAAATGTGGGAAAAATAAATGTTTTCCCATAACGAGCATAAAGGATTACGAAATTTCAATATACCAGGAATTGAACCCATACCTGTCGAGAAACTCTTTTTCAATTAAGAAGTATTATATACAAAAGAAAAATAACACAAAAATAATAATATTAAAAAAACATATTTTGCCATATCTGTGGCACAAACTTCGTACATCACTACCGCGCCCGCCCGATTTGTTCACGCTTTGATCTCTGACTCGATTTATCGAGATTATTTTTAACGCGATCGCCCCATCACTAGTCGGCTAGTGACGAGCGAGGCACAGATTGCGTGATATTTATTGTTTCAGCAGTGTTTTTGCCAATATTTATTATTGTAGTTACTAAACTTTTTATTTACTTATTGATTCTTCGGGAATGCATCTTTCTTTTGGGGCAGATGAAGAAAATTGGACAGAAAAAGGACTTCTATTTTCCACTCGTTTTACAAATACTGTTTGCTTTACAGAACTCTACGTACTATTTAATTATATATAACGTAGAATATATTAATACATTATTTATTCCCCCAAGCGGGAATCGAATATAGATCGACGGTCGGTCGACGACGGTCTCTAAAAATATGCAAATCTATTTATTAGAAAACATTTAATGGCTATATTAATATACATAATAAATTACTCATAAAATTAATACTAAAATATAAAAAGAATCATAATATCCAACTTAAGTAAAAAAGTATAAAATTATTTTGAATTTCACGTAAATAACAGTTTAAGTTTACCAGACCAAGGAAATGAAAGGAAAATAAATGTACTTTTTTTAACTTCACGCTGTATCCCGCGTACAACAAAGTGGGCAGAGGGAACCTGGAATTAAGAACCCCGTTTAGATACTTCCGTCTCCCATTTTACGCCAAATTCTGGAGGCATTTTGTGATGAAAGGCGGAACTTAACACCACCTTATGTCTGCCAGAGAAATAAAATAAATACCTTTAATCGTTTTTCAAGATTTCAAAATCTACTCGAGTACTTTTTTTTCATCATACGTGTACGGACACTTTAAATTATTACAAAATAAACGCAAGGGAATAACTGAAGCATGTCGTCGTTACACGGCTCGCTTCGCATTGCAATCACTTAATAGTTTACTTATCTCAATTAGAGATCGATCACAGCCTGTATTATGTATATAGGTAGTCTATAATGTAAATTTGCAAGGCGCTATGTGTATAGATTGTCAAAAGATTTGATTTTTATTTTAGCTTATCAAGAAGCAGGATAGGCAGAGGGAATCTGGTGGTAAGTCTCTCCGTCTCCTAAAAGACAATTCCGTTCGCTACTTTCCGCCGAATTCTGGATCTATTGCGTGTATAGTAGCGGAACTCAAAAAGCCTCTAAAGTAAAAAAAAAATATCTGATCCTATTTTTTATCTGTCCACAAAATCTGCTTCGGACACTGTGATTAAAATTAACCTATATGTTGCCAGACTTTCCATGTCAAAATTTATTGACTTCTATTCTAATTAAATTACTTATTACACTAACTTAGGCCCGTTTTATATTCCGCTCTCAAATCTGAGATCAATCTTGAGATGCCTTTGTTTATTTACATGCCATCTACGCCTTATAAACGACATCTCAAGATCGATCACTCAAGTATCCTTATATGTATTCCAACCAACTCCAACAAATAATCCACTTGGATCTGAACCCATAACCATTCATAATTTATGATTATTGCATTGATATAACACATGACATCCTCGAATTCGTATTCAATCGATAAATCCCCAATTAAGATTCCACATTGCGACACAGGGGTACCTACACTATAAGACGTACTTGCTATAATACTTTCCGTTCCCAATGCGAGATGCTCGTATATAACCACGTCACGCAATGATTTGTGCGCTGACATGTTATACACACTGCTCTGGTGGCAAGAACTTTTCAAAATATATTATATTTTAGCTTCACGTGTAAACAGGAACTTAGTGCTAAGTCACTCCGTTCTCATATTTTTGAAGAATTTTCAAAACGTTGCGTATTGAATAGCGAAACTCAACGCTTAGAAAAGTGGAGAACGGAAGTGTCTTAATGAGAACGGAGTGTCTTAACATTAGATTTTCACGTTCTGTCTTCTTACCCAGCTATGTACAAAATACAATGTGAGGCTAAAAATAAAAACAAATCAGGTCACGTAAAAAGCATAAGGACAGTAATGACAGTAGAAAGGGCGAAAGAGAAATGCGTAGCGTTTAACTCCGTCCTCTCGCTACTCCGAGACTAAAAAAATCAAAATAAAAAATGCAAAATTTTAGACAGCCGTATGTCCACAGCTATTTCAACAAGAAGCAGTTAAATAAAGTACACAAACGAACTCCGCATATAAAGGGCTCGATATGTCTACGCTTTGCCTAATGAACTATTTGAATGTTGGTCTTATTGGCCGCGAATAAATAACGAATAAATGTTCTTACCGTTGTGCGTACGCGCAGCTTAATACCCTACTTACACAAGTATTTATAGTATATCCTTCTAAATAGATTTATTTCATCGATCTTGTGCAATATATTGAATATATATGTTTGGTTTAGTGTTAATTTGAGTTTTTTGAGGTCAGCCGTGGCGCAACGGCACAAGGGAGGGAGTGTAAACGTGACAGGTTCTGGGTTCGATTGCTACTTGAGGAAATGGAATATTTAGTCTCCAGAGTTCAGTGGAAAGGGAGGAATGAAAGCGTTTTAAAGAGAAGGGAGTGTCTTATATATTACTAGGTTTCGAGGTTCTGTATATACTACTGTGTGCCGGATACAGAGTAAAGGTATAAAAAGAAAAATACTGTGATAGTGATATGTACAAGTTTTGAGTATGTTTAATAAAGATTTAATTGTATACCATTGTTTTTATTATATATCAAGCTACATTTACACTTACTATGAAATTGGGACGTTTTCTTCTAAACGTGAAAATTGTATGTAATTTTGAGTATTGCTTATACGGAAACAACAATAACATAAAGAAACAAATATTTTTAAAACAAAAATGCAATAAATTTACTATATTCGTTTTTCCAAGGGTTCCGTACCTGAAAAAGAAAAATGAAATCCTTATAGGACCCCTTTGGGAAATCTGAAAAAAAAATCTGGAATATGCATGAAAATAATCTGTAATATAGAAAGCATACTCGTAGATACTATGTCAACATTGTTCTTTAAGAGGCAGCCATATTTATAACTAAATTGTATACAATTTAGTTATAAATATGGTTATTTAGGTTTTTTGCTGTATTGGGCTGGAACAGTGAAGGCGAGCGCTATAAAAAGCCCTTGCGCCTGAAGCCTACTTTTGTGGTCGCAAGTCCCAGGCACTACTCCAAGCTCAACAGTATTAGTATATTTTATAATAGATTACACAAACTGCAGTTTTCATATCATTCAATATAGAAGACAACACTAATTTTGTCAAGTTAACTGTTATTTCTCGTTTAATTCTGAAATTGGTACAGAATCCTCGGTGGCGGGTCCGACTGGCTCTTGAACAATTCTCCTCTAGCATATATAAGATATTAACTGTGATTGGCGTAACTCATAGCTGACCTTGGCAAGAAAAAAAAAGTACTCGCGAGGATCGAACCCACAACCATAACATTACACAATATATAATCAAAACGCAATATACATTAGATAAAAAAATCATCCACGTAGCAAAGCCTACAAAAAATATTTACCTAGCACATTCACATCGTAACATGAGGCCCCACGTTTGATTGAATGGGAGAATTATGCAGAACCACGATTACGCTGCACTGTCTTTTGTGGGCGATATCGTGACACGAAATGTATCATTAGTTCTATTTTACATGAATACCTATGTCGTTGATGATTTGGAAATACTAGATGGTTGTTTTCTGTTTTAGCTGATTGATTTTTTTAGCTTAGTTTTTATCAATCGAAGGTGTAAGTTTAAATTTTAATGGGGGAAATTATTTAATAGAGGCCAACTGTGGACTATGGACACAAGCGTGTGACTGTGAAAATTAGTGGTTGGGTTCATTTCCTAATCGCGGGGATTGAAGAATTTTCAAAGTGCTACATCCATATAAATCACAATAAGCAGGACTATATTTAAAATGTTGGCTAAAAATCGGGATGCCCCGCTAAAATCGGGACGTATGGCAACGCTGATACTATAATAAAAAATAAACAGACTTTAAATATCTGTGAGGCCAGTCGTGGCGCAGGGCACAAAATGTGACTGGTTGTGGGTTCGATCCCCACTCGAGGATATGGAATATTAATTTACATTTATATTTTCATCTCTATGTATCTAGTCAAAGCGTGGCGTTAAGTTTCGCCACTCAACACGCAATGCCTTCAGAAGTCTCAAGTACTCTCTGCCACCTAAAATACGAAAAATACATAAACCCAAAAAAATATATAACTAAACTAAAATTAATACAGACACATTAAATGCTAATCTCTTTTTACGATGGACAAATTTCACATTCATTCAAACACGAGCAAATCCAAGAAATAAATAGACATTCTACTCATAAATTTTATTTTATATAGTGAATAGTGATGAAATAAATAAGCTACGTTACTGTAAGATGTCGGTGATAATTATCTCGTAAAAAATCGAGTTTGTGGAACTGAAATCTGTTACTTTCATCGACAGTCGTTTCGCTATATATATGGCGCAATGACTAAGAAAATCAAACGGGATCGAGGGTAAACGATATAAATGATTCGTGCCAAATTATTATTATTAATGAGGCCGTTGGTGCTCAGCGGCTGAACGTCTGGTTCTAAATGTGACAGTGGTGGGTTCGACTCGGACGAAAGAATTATTTTCATTTACTCACTGTGATAACAAGACTAGATTGAAATTAGCGTAAATAAAGCACTGACAGACAGACTTTTTTTAAATATTGTTGTTTTCTGCTCTATTACGTTATTAAATGCCAACAATAAAATATATATATATGTCATAGAGGCCAGTCGTGGCGCAAGGCACGAAGTGTGACTGTAAAACCGGCTGGTTGTGGGTTCGATCCCCACTCGAGGAGATGAAATATTTACTTAAAAACTTATATTTCCATTTTATTCGTCCTGGTGTCGAGACTAAGCGCGGCGTTGACTTCTGCCACTCAACACGCAACGCCTTCAGAATTCAGCAGAAAGTGGGAAACGGAGTGTCTTACACTAGGTTCTCTCTGCCTACCCTGCTATGTACGGGATACAGCGTGAAGCTTAAAATACATATATATATATATATATATATATATATATATATATATATATATATATATATATATATATATACTCGGATACATCCACGTACAGATAACGACTTGTTACAATTTCTCAATCTTGAATTTTTGATTTATAGATATTTTGCGTTTAAAGTGAAAATATTTTAAAAATACGAAATAATTTAGATTAGTATATAAATAATTGTGTATTTCTAGCGGGTGAAGTCACGAGCTGTCGCTGGTATAAAATATAAACGAAATTAACCATACGCCTTAAATACATGAAACGAGAGTTCATAAAACGGTAGTAAAACCGCTGTAATTCCTTTATATTCGATGTGAGCGACACAAGCATATGTAGGTATGTAAATGCCTTGATATCTCCTAAATTTGTGTAAATTAAACAGTATATTTAAATGTTTATTGATATCGTTTAGGTAGAGTTACCCTAAGGTTTGGAAATTGCTTTATATTATTATTTATTTATAGTATTGATAAGATGTACTGACCACACGTGGCGCAGGAGTACAAGCGGCTGTAAACTCGACAGGTTGTGGGTTTAATTTCCACTCAAGAAAATGAACTACATACATTATACTTTTATTTTCTCACTCTGGTAAGAAGGCAAAGCGCAGCGTTGAGTTCCGACACTCAGCACGCAATGCCTCCAGAATTCGGCGGAAAGTGGGGAACAGAGTGTCTTAACACTAGGTTCCCTTTACCTACCCTGCTGTGTGCGGGATATAGCGTGAAGTTGATTTAATTTACTTTTGTAATTCAAAATTAAGGAACAATTCAAGTTTAATCAAAATTAGCTTGGTAGCTTAGAGTATCGACGGATTATCCACATTTTTTTTGAAAAAATGTTTTATTATAAGTTAACTTTAAAAATTAATATACAAACTTGGCTATCTCTTTTATTGGTTGGTAGCATAATCATATACGTATGTATCTAATATGTATAATATAACTTTAAGTTCAACATTATTTCTTCGCTCTGGTAACACTAAGAAGTCAGAGCGTAGCGTTGACATCTGCCACTCAACATGCAATGTCTCGAAAGTTAGGCTAAAAATGGGGTAATAGTACTCTAATACAAGGTTCCCTCTGCCCACCCTACTATGTAGGAAAAAGCTACTAAAAAAAGTTTAACCGGATGTCAACAGAACGAATCACAAGTGTTTATTAAAAACTTTTACAACACAGCGATGCCGTCTTCGTGATTAAATTCAAATAATGGCTTTCACTGCCGCCTCTATGAATACAAACAGTCGCTTAAGCAGTAAGTATTTCAATAGTTTTTGATTCTTTATGACTGATTAGAACAAAATACGGTTATTAAATTTTTTAATGCTTTAACAGGAATCTGTATATTAGGTAGGTATAATTCAATATACATAATTTTTTTTTATATTAAAATACATAAAACTCTTTCGTTGGTGAGTGACTTCCTTATTGTATTTAAAAAGTTATAATTTTGTATATATTTCAGGAAGCATATGGAAGCGCTAAGTATAGAGTACTAGAGCCCGTATTTGTAAATCCCTCTTAAGGTCGATCTTGAGATGCCATTATCGTTAATAGATAGAGAACTATCGTTAATAGATAGAGATAGATTTATGAATGAAAACTGCATCCCAAGATCAATGATTGATGATTTTTTGAAGAAGAAAACGAATAAAAATGGAATGTTCCACTGGTAGACAAATATAAATTAAAAAACAAATAAAATATTCGGCGGAAAGTGATGAATGGAGTGTCTTAACACTGGGTTCCCTATGCCTACCCTGCTGTGTGCGGGATACAGCGTGAAGCTGATGTAATAGACAAATATTTGAAGTGAAAATTAATTAAACATACATTTGACGAACCAGTGCCACTGATCACTACTCCTATATATACCAGACCTCATAATACAACTATAAATATACGAAACATGCTTTATTTCAGCAATAAGTCGTATAAATTCAAAAGACATAAACTTCGGTCACGATTTTGGCTTTCGATGTCGACAGGAAAGAATAAAAAGTGTTTAATTACATCGAAATGTAAGTTATATGCTGATTAGATCGTTTGAACTTACTTTGAAGGGTTATGAGAAAAATAAAGCTCTATGGATACTATTGTATATAAATGGCGGGAAGAACGAAAAAACATTAAAACTTATATAATAGATATCCGCTACATTTTTTTTGTTTTCTTAATTTTTCATCGTTTGTAATTCTGTTTGAGCGAACGTTAATAGAAAAATCCAATTGCAATCAAATTCCCGTAGGAATTTCTAGAAATCTTCTCTTAGTGTAACGTGAACGATATGCCAAATTTCACATCTAGTTCAGCAACCTATAGGTTTCCGATTGTTTATTGTCTTTTAGTCACTCAGTCAATAACTTTTTTTAAATGTATAATAAGTAGATGTTTATATTTATGAAACAGATATCCTCATCCTTAAGTATCCTCCTGGTCAGTTTCCAGGACACGCCGGTTCGAGTCCCGCTACGTTCAATTTTTTATATGTTTTCTAAATTAGTACACGAGTGGGCACGTCGAACGAAAGAGTGATGAAAGAATGGCAAAAAAGATTTATGATGTAAAAGTGAGTGGTAAGAGAGGTAGGGGGAGACGTCGGTTGACCTTCGAAATTACAGTATCAAAGATACTGGAGGAAAGTCACGTAAAAAGTATGAGGACCTCCTGGAAGAGGTTGATGACAGTGGACGAGACGAAAGAGGTATGTAGAGATCTAACATTTGGCGCCCCGTTCTCTCTGACTACCCCGCTATAAGGATAAAGCGTGAAGCTAGTTTAGTTTAGTTTTTAGTTTCTAAACAAGTAAGTGTCCTCAAATGAGGCCAGAAAGTAAAGAACAAAAACTATCTAAGTTTATCTTATCTATATATAACGAAATAAAAAATAGAAACTAAGCCATGGCTACATTTAGTCTCACACAAAAAATTACTTAAACTCAAATCGAACAGTCAGTCAGTCTCTCAATCACCCACCATCACAAAATTGGATGCATCTCCCACAGAACTACTAAATCATGAACAATCTGTATTTGTTTAATCATCCACGTCCTTATAAATCGTCGAGCAACAGCCTCGCCACGTACAGAATACCAATAGTGAGACCACCGACAGTGCGTGCCATCCAGAATTTTAAATATAATTATTTTTTGCGTGACATGCAGACGCACCATATAAAGTAGACTATAATGCATATATGTATGTTTATACTTAGGGCTCTGGCGGGCTACTGTTAATGCGACATGCTGTGGGTTCGATTCCCACTCTAAAATGGAGTACTTCATATTTTAATTTCTTCTTCTTTCATTCCGATTTCGTCGCTCTTTTGACGAGGCAAAGCGCGGGTTTGAGTTCTGCCTATTAGCATGCAATACCGCCAGAATTCGGCGGAAGCTGCGGGACGGAATGAGTCTTACGGATGCGAAAAATCTTAACTAAAATGTTATCTTAACTAAATCCTTCTAAAATTTTCAAGACTTTACGCGTTGAGTGACGGAACTTGACGCCGCAATTTGTTTTCTTATTTGAGCAATTAAAGCAATGAAAATAATTCAATAATTTAATTGCAATTGGGGGCAGTGGGAATCGTATCCAAAACCGTCATGTTTAGAGTTAGACGCTGTGCTGCTGCGTCACGACATCCCCGCAACGGTAATTCTAAGTAAATGATAATCCGGGTTTATCTTTAGCTATGTATGTGCCAAATTCCATCTAAATCTTTTTTTTATCTTTCTATCTTTTTATATCTTTTTTTATTTGGAAAACTGTTGTTCTAACACATTATCTAGGGTAACAAGTAGTGTGTAATTAAATTAAATCGGCTTCACACTGTATCCCGCACACAGCAGGGTAGGCAGAGGAAACCTAATGTTAAGACACTCCGTTCCGCACTTTCCGTCGAATTAATATTGCGTGTTGAGTGACGGAACTCAGCGCCGCTCTTTGCCTCGACACCAGTGCGAAGAAATGGAAATATAAATTTAAATAAATATTTCATTTCCTCGAATGGGGATCGAACCCACAACCGTCACGTTACAGTCACACCCTTGTTCCCCTGGGCCACGAAGGCCTCTATAAAGTGTATGATTAAAGTAATTATATTCGATTACCTTTTTTCTCCTTTTTCTATTATTTCTCTATTTCTCCTTTGATTTTCAAATAGCAAAGTCACACTTCAATCATTAACTAACACACGGACAGACCACACGTGTCGCCGGAACTGATATATATCGGGGTAGCGCCGTCGCGCCTCCAGGGAGGACATTGTTGTTACGTGCCGCTAATGGATAATATGTATGGACGTGACGATTTAATGTATTGTGAAATGGTACTTGCACTTACTTAGATGTGCCGATATATTATAAAAAATAGGTTTAGTTTTATACTTTTTATCTCTTTTTTTTATTAGTTTCATCCTGTATCCTCCATATAGCAGAGTAGGTAGAGGGAACATGGGCGTAGGAATGGAGGAAGGCGGGTAGGCCGTGGCCACCTAAAATAGTATGGTACCACCTGAGAAATTTTACTTACACCAAAATTTGCCCCAAAAAATTAAAACGGCAACATTTACACGAACATATTTGTTCAAAGTCAGTCCCTCCCCCTTTTCCTTTTCTACTTACCGCCTAAACGAACGAATGAAACGATAATAATTCATTTCCCAAAGTAGGAACAAAACAACAAAACGAAGACACTAATTGAAATCTACTCATTTATTTTCTTGTGTTTAGTAACAATACAGAAATACCGCAGTAAAATAAAGACATATTTACATAAGCGAAGACCGAAGGTTCCCTCTCCATCAGATTACAAGATCGTTTTGCCAAATAACAGGTTGCAATAGATTGCCGCTCCGGCCCGTCGACGATCACGAGCAAGACTTTATGATTTTTAATGATACCCTCTTAAATTATGGTGGAAGTCCATTGAAAGCCGGTAATAATTTTATGGGATACAAATTACTGGGATAGATCTGATTTAGGTTCGGCTATTATAATGCACAAGATTTTACCTGCGGCTTCGCCGCCGTCATCTTACGACTTTGTGTGCCATAATATGTCATCATATAATTGTATATGACACCTGACACGTTCTAAGTGCCCGACGTGACACTGACCACATGTAGACTTTTTTTTAATGTAACCCATATTAATGCGGTTTAACTATAGCGTTCTTATAAATAGACTATTTAACACAAAAATATTTATGTCATTCGAATCAATAATTCCTGAGAGGTTACGTTCTCGTGCTAAGCAAATACTTAAATAATTTTAAATACATTGAAAAAGTAAATAATATTTCATTTAGCAATTTGCCAGTTCGATTCCCACTCGGGAAATATTATATTTTCTGTCATAAGACTATCGTGGAACTGCGTCTATCCGTAGGCGCGACGGTTGTAGGTTCAATATCCTAATAATAAGAAAATGAATACATTTAAGAACTGTTTATTTTTATTTTCCATGCTATAGAAGACAAATTGAGCGGCGCTCACTTGACAGGCAATGTCAGTTATTTGTTACAACTGTTTAGTTAAAATAAATCTTTTTTTTTAAAACGTCTACTCTCTCTGAAAATAGCTGAATGATTGTTGATATTGTTTTTTCTATGAAAAAAAAACAAAGACGAATGAGCGTACGGCTCACCTGACGGTAAATGATAGCCGCCGCCCACGACCTCGTGTAACACCAGAGGAGTTGGAACTGGAGCTGGAGGATGCGTGTAAGGAAGTTCCTACGAAACCGCAAGTATTAGAGTGCCACAAACACATCCAGGTCATATGGCCACAAACACATCCAGTCAGGAAATAGTTCAAGCTTAAGGCAGAAAAAGAAAAAAAGTTGTTTCAAGAACCGGATGTAGAAAGCAGTATTACTTGAGACGACACGTACTGTGAGGAGGTACCTCTCTCTAGAGCCCTAGCCACCAATGTCCTGGACCCTTGTGTCACCGTCCGTCGGGTGAATATTTTTTATACATATTTAAATGTCTTTTTATGTTTAAAAAAATTAAAATTCTATTCTCTTCAATAATAAAAGTATATATTGTGTAGTGTAATCAGCTTCACGCTGTATCCCTCAAGAGCAGGATAGGCATAGGGAATCTAGTGTTAAGACACTCCATTTCTCACTTTCCGCCGAATTCTGGAAGCATGGCGTGTTGAGTGACAATAGTATAATCAAATAATAAAAAAAAAACAACAAAACAACAAAATCAATCCAAAATGACCACTTGCTGGTACTCGTATCACAACATCAAACACGCCGCGCCCCCTCAATTTATTTGACGTGCAAATCGCGTCTCAACAAGATAAATCCGCTGTAAATAGCTAAAGTGCGCTGAATAAGATAATCGATGTTACTTACACTGTTTATTGATTTAGGTTTTGTTTTTAGTTTCACGCTGTATCCCGCACATAGCGGGGTTAGCTGAGGTAACCTGGATGCCTACGGCATGTTAAGATTCCGTCGAAGATTTCGTCTCATCAAGCCACTTCCGTTCCCCACTTTCCACCATATTCTGCCATTGCGTGTTGAGTGGCGGAAATCAACGCCGCGCTTTACCTCGTTACCTGAGCGTGGAAATAAAAATAAATGTTTAATTTTCTAAGTGGGCAACAGAGTGTCTTAACACTAGGTTCCCTCTGCTTACCCTGCTGTGTACGAGATACAGCGTGAAGCTGATTTTTGATTTAATTCATTTTCTCGAGAACCCACAATCAACCGCGTTAACAGTTGCACCTATGTCCCGCTACGTCACGACCGGCTATATACGATATATGTAAGCTTCTAAATAAAAAATATTTTGAAGCTGTCGTAGTCCAGCAGCACAGTGTCTGACTATAAACATGACAGTTGTAAGTTCCATAGCAATTGGCTGATTGAATTACGCTCATTTCCTCTAATTCGGCTCTAGTAAGAGAACAAAATAAATATAAAAAATGTCTCGAAAATTAAGAAAAGGAAAATGGGGAACAAAATGTCTTACAAAGTGTCTTCCTTTTAGCTACTCTGCTATTTGCGGGATATGAGAAAAACCATTATCTTAATAAATAATGAATATTTTCTATAATCACACTCTAATCTTTTTATATATTTCTATTTTTTTATATATAAAATAATTAAATAAAAAACAATTAAACTAAGTACATATTTTATTTATAAAGGCTTTGAACTTGTGACCTTTCAATGTATTTCAGCTTATCGCTTTATAGCCAACTGCCATACATGTACAGTTACGTTAAAAATATTTTTTATGAAGGTAATTAAATTCTTTAACGAAGTTAATTTACTACATGTTTATTTTGTATTAATACATGAAATATTTTCTAAATAAATATTTTATTATAATTTACCTTCACGCTGTATACCGCATATTACAGAGGGTTAGCAGAGGAGGTCCTCCATGCATCGCCCAATTTAGGAGACATTGCAGATTAAGTGGCGGTACTCAACGCCGCTCTTTGACTTGTTACCTTGGCGAAGAAATAGAAATATTTCATTCTTTCGACTGGGAATCGAATCCACAACCGTTGCGGCAGACGTTGCCAAGGCATCCCGACGTGACGGCCTCCATTCTATTTAGTCTTATCACCAGAACGAGAATCGAACCCACATTTCTAAATAGCTAGCTAAATATTGCTATAAACTAGGCTATAAACCAAACCCGTACTTACTTTACAACACTTCACTTTCACAACGCAACCACTTATCTTCCATAATTTATTTGTTTACTCCTATAAAGTATAAATAGCATCAATAATTTAATGTCAAGAATATTATTATACAAATTAACATGGGCATTATGTCAATTTATCTGTAATATAGCAATATATTTATCTTGTATGTAAATGTAGTGCAGTGGCACAGTGTATAGCTGTATAGGGTACAGGATGTTGTAGGTTCTATTCTGCCGAATAGGGATCGCCATACTATATTATATATATATTTATTTATTTTGACGCTATAGCCCACACAAGCCAGGATAGACAGAGGAAACCTGGGCAAGTAATGTCAAAACACTTCGTGACGGAATTGTCTTAATGAGATTAAGACAAATTAATGAGATTAAGACAATTCCGTTCCCTATTATTCGCCAAATTCTGAAGGCATTGCGTGTTAAGTGGCGGAACTCAACACCGCGCTTTGCCTCATTCCCAGAGCGAGAAAATGAAAATATTCATTAAAATAAAAAAAAACCCTGAGTTTACAGTTGCACGCTTGTGCCTCCGCGCCATATCTGGCTTTTGTGTATAATAGATTACATTAATATTTTAATGATATCCCCGCTCTGACAGACAAAATGCGGTGTTATGACACATCAAATAGTAACCAAATACTAAACAGTGCAGAAAATAGAGATCGAAGTGTCTTAACACTAAATGCTTTATCATTTCTGCTATATCTAATTAAAATATATCAAATTAAATATAAAATAAATAAATCAAATTTACAAATCTAAATTTTCATATTATCTACCAAAATACACGAAAAAAAGTCATTATTAATAATTCCGTCGTAAATTTGTCAAAAGAACACTGTAGCCTTTATCGTGGCCAATAATTCTTTATTAATAACCGACGTGGCTGATAAGAGGGCAGCCAGTGATAAGAGGGTGTCATAACCCCCATTAGTTAGCTTATATTTTTTCCCCCTATCGCATCTTCGAGCAATCAATTACACTTTAAGTGTGGATATTGTGTTTTATTATAAAGTGTTTGTTGAACGTTCAAATTTTACATCGTTTTTTATCTTTAATTATTGTTTGTTTAAGAAATATTTTTATATTTTATCTGATTATTTTAAAGCCTGTTGTTAACTATGTACTGTAAAACTTCGAGGCCATCGCGCAATGGGACAGCTTCCGATTGTAAATGCTATGGTTTTGCTGGCAAGACATAATGTGGTGTTGAGTTTTGTCACTCAATACTTAATGTTTCGAATTCGAAGGCAAATCTGAATAGTGTTCAGACACTATTTATATAAAAATAAAAAAAAATAAAATGTAGCTTTGAAAACTCTATATCTACATATACATAATATCTTGTTAAATTAAAATATATTCCTTACTGCTAAGATAATATTAATGTACCATGAACAAATAAAACGCATTTTTGAAGCTAAAATTATATTTTATACCTATGTTTTTAAATTATTAAAATATCACATAGTTTTTATGTTAAACTTAAATTTAAACTTTATTTAAATTAACAATATTATTTTATAATCATTCTATTCTAAATTTAATTTGTTATTTTAATTATCTAATTATTTGTTATTTGAATTAAGGAATGTTACACACACATGTATGAAATTACTGTAAAAAAACTACACACAAAAATAACTATACACTCACACTAAAACACTCATACAAAAAAATAATCTTTTGCAAAAATCGCAACATTGAATAACAGTCTTAAATTATGCGTAACTATTTTTAATATTTATTCTAGAAAGTATTAAAATATCCACTCTCCACCTCCTTATTCTAAAATATCCTTTTTTCGCTCATATTAACTTGAGCCCGTTATCATCACATCACAGCTAACTGTAAACGCAACTATTGTAGGTTCGATTTCAATTCTGGGGAAAGAATTATTTTCATTTCCTACAAAACAATGCGTGGTTGAGCTCCGACACTACACGCAATGTCTCGGAATATGGCGATGTGTGAGGAACGGAGTCTTAACACTAGGTTCCCTCTTCTTCACTGCGGAAGAGCGACAGTGACATGCGAGATACGGCGACAAATAGAAAAAAGATCACATCTCAACTAGACACAGCGTCGAGAAAACTAAATTAAAATAAAATCTATGAACATCCCTTAAAATATATATACACATTTCACGAATTGACGGTATCTTTCAAATTTTTTCCCTTCGTTTCCGGTAATATGATGCACGATAGAGCAGCTATCAATGAAATACTGCCAAAAATCGCAGAAGGTATCCATGTAGGCGATATATTCGCTATAAAAGGGGCCACCATCGCCCCTATCTTAGCTGCTGCTGACGCAAACCCAAAAGCCATATTCCTTAGAGTAGTTGGATACAATTCTGCTTCGTAAACGTAGATTACTGCAAATGAAACTGAAACTGCAGCGAAACCTATAATTCCTAAGGCACTCGTCGACCAGTGCCCTTTTGGAGTAAATATTAGAAGAATCATAGTGACTCCGGTTAATACTAATGTGGCCATCAGGGATGTTTTCCTGCTGTACACCTTGGTTATTACGATTTCTGTTGGGCATAGTGGGAGCTGGAAAGAAAAATATATATTTAAATTTGAGTAAGAGTAGGAAGTAAATAACCTACTGCTACTACTAATACTTGTCTTTTTCCATAAAAAAAACGACTTGTTTCAATGCATTGAGAAAATATCTATTACATAAAAAATCACTACTAACATAGGAAAACTGAATTTAAATGTATCTTTAAAATACATTTAAAAATTTAAATTTTTGCTATTATTTATTTATATATAAGGCCAGTCATGGCGCAGCGGCACGAGGTGTGACTATAAAACCGACTGGTTGTGGGTTCGATCCCCACTCGAGGAGATGAAATATTTACTTAAATTTATATTTCCATTTCTTCGCTCTGGTGTCGAGGATAAGCACGGCGTTAAGTTCTGCCACTCATCACGCAATGCCTTCAGAATTCGGCAGAAAATGGGGAACAGAGTGTCTTAACACTAGGTTCCCTCTGCCTACCCTGCTGTGTGCGGGATACAGTTTGAAGCTAATTTATACATAATAAAAGTTCTTAATACAATAATATGATAAATTTATAAATTCAACAGCACACGTTTAAAATAAATACTTAAAGATATACGCCTCTATAAATAAGCCTTTTATACCACTTGGAAAACGAAAACGCCATGCTAACACCACTCTTACGATATTTCATACTTAAGTGACAAGACGCAATAAACTTTGTACAACGGCTTACAGAAAACAGTAGCGGCAGCTATAAAATATTAATCGGTCTGATATTTTAATAGGTACTCAAAATGTCAAGGATTGGGTTCATATGGGTTAATGTTTCATAATATCTACTTCTTTTTTTTAGCTTCAAGCTGCAACTTGCTGTGTAAGGTAGAGGGAACCTAGTGTTAAGATATCGTCCGTTCCCCATTTTCCATTGAGTTTTTTGAGGCATTGTGTGTTGAGAGGCGGAACTCAACGCCGGTGTCTTAGCTCTAGGTTTCCTCTTGCTATGTGCGGGATAGAGTATGAAGAAAAAAATAACACGCTTGTGGTGTTGGAGAGGGATTGTAACGCTATGTGTAAAAATGACGCAATAATCGCTAGCTCAGTATTAATTTATAAAAAGTTTAATTTTTACTTCCCACCTCTAGTAGACAAAGATCAACATTGTATTCCACCACTTAAAGGCCATTATATAGCGAAGATTCGGCGGAAATTGGGGACTAGAGTGTCTTAAGACTAGGTTCCCTCTACCTATATTGATACCCTCTAAACTACTACTACACTACTCTTTGTAAGGCTAAACGTTGGATTCCTTTTGTTCCGTTCCTCGTTTCTTACCATTGCCAAGATCTTGGTTTCCGCAACTCAACATAATGTTCTTAGAATAGAATAAACTAGCGGAAATATTGTCTTTATACTCTCGCTCTCTCTCTTTAACAAAATGTAAAAAAAATGACACCAACCACTGAAAAAACTCACCTGCATTAATCCCAAAATAGCAACAGTTATAAATATATTGTCGCTTAGCAAAGTCACATATTGGTATATCCCATAGTAGGTGGTACCAACGACCGTCCAAACACAGAGTGTCGACATGGTGATGTATCTTAGCTCTTTTGTCCTGAAAAAGTCGAAGTAGCTAGGACATATTTTGTCATTTTCCTTTATATTCATTGCTTCAACTTTCTTAGTGACTATTTCTTTGATATTTGTTGTGTTTAAATTGTTTCTGCAACAATTTTTTTTATATAAATAAATATATTTAGAAGAAAAAAATCATAGCAACAACAGCTGCATATAGCAAGATAGGCAGAAAGGACTCAGTGTTAAGACATTCCGTTCCCCATTGCGTGTTGAGTGGCGGAAGTCAACGCCGCGTTTTGCATTGCTACAACTCAACACGCAATGCCTCAAGAATTCAGCGGAAAGTGGGGAACGAAGACACTCGTATTAATACTAGGTTCCCTCTGCCTACTTTGCTTTGTGCTGGATACAGCGTGAAGCTAAAAAAATCTTACAATTTTGCAGCTCTTTCCAATATCCGAACAGCATCATCAATTCTACCAACAGATATCAACCACCTTGGTGATTCTGGTACAAAGCAGATCAAAACCAAAATGAAGACACACGATAAACTAAATCCAAGTAAGTAGCTGTTCCATGTGGGTAGAAAGTAAGCAAAGAGAGCTAACGAAGACTCTGCTATCCCATCAGGTAGAATACATAAGGCTCCGGCCACTTCTCTGTACCTCTTGCCTATTATCTCCATGACCACTGGTATGCATATTATCAGGGAACCTCCAGACGCAACACCACTTATGAATCTTAATGTGTTGAACATCCAAAATTCGGTTACGAAGGATGTAGGTATCATAGATATTATGTTCAGGACGGTGGATACTAAGAGAGCGATGCGACGGCCGTATCTGAAATTGAATAACATTTTTATTATATATAACCTTCTTTTTTTACACCAGTCGTGGCGCAGAGAACAAGTATATGACTGTAAATGCTACAGATTGTGGGTGAGATTCCCACTCGAGGAAAATAAATATTTAATATTTTCTGAGTAGTACTGAAGTTTTAACCCGCTGAAAAGCATTAAAACTTATATTTCCTGTTCATTCGTATAGAATTTTGTTTACCAACAAACGCAAATTTAAGTTTGTCAACTTGTTTGCGGGTGAATGCATGTTATAAGTCATTTTCCCGTTGACCTATTGGTAGGCAAGGCCAACTCGCATTTGACTGGTTTTTTATGCTGTATTAAGCATTTAGCAGTTTTTTTTTTTGGACTTGAACGTCAATGGTGTTACTGCCCTTTACAGCGACACCGGTGGGTATAGGAAAGTACCCTTTACTTTGTCCCTAAAGAGTAGACAGAGACAACTAGGGTGTGTTCAGACTATACGTCCTCCGATTCCATCCAAATTCTAAATTTCTAAATATTTTTTAACTCAACATCATCTTACTAGTCGGATACTAATACATACAAATACAAAGAGATAATTATCACACAAGTGTTATTCTTATTAGATACTTACCTAGTACAACGCTATCTTTAAAACTAAGCTTGTAGATTAGTTACTATTGTTTGTTCAAACAGTGTTACAAAATAAACAATATAATTATTGTTTTATTATACCACTTTCTAACGATCACGTCCTCACGTTTTGAAATATAAGAAGAGCATGTGATATTATTATGTAGATGTTAGAAAATGTTGAAAACATTTATGCACTCTCTTACGCTCATTCTTAAATAAAAGTGAGTTAAAACGAGTTCTCTAATAGAAGTTCTGAGTTCGAGTCCAACTCGGCAGGAATGAGTTTTATTCTCTTATTTGCTCTTGTAAGAAGGCAAAGCACGGCGTTTCATCAATTCAAATTCAAAATATTCTTTACTCAAATAAACTTTTACAAGCACTTTCGAATCGTCGAATGAACACAAAGCTACCACCGGCTCGGAAGGCAGTTCTGCTGAGTGCTGATAAGAGCCGGCAAGAAACTCTAGAGTTGCTCTTTTCAAAATTGAGATAACAATTTTATAGTTTAATACTATAATACAATGGTAGCTATCCGCCGTGAAATTCAAATGATCTTCTTTCTTATTAAAAACAATTTTATCCTTTCCAAGAATATTTGTTAGACAGTATAATAAGCGTTCCTTATCAACTTTTTTTTACCGTTACTTTATGTTTCTATTATAGAGACGAAGACTTATAAAACTATTATAGAGACGAAGACTTATACTCATAAATGATTTATTTACTTTTTGGAGGCGATAACTATGCTTTACAATTGTTTGTCATTGATTCTCGTACCCATCGTATATCTGTCACTGTTTTTAGTATAATATTGAATATCTTGAGACCTAAATTCTCTTTAACATAGAATGCTATGAACATAACTAAAATAATCTAGTAGAACAGTATCATTGTCCCTAATTCGTCTGACTTTGTTAACTACGATCGCGGCCGTGCTGAGGTTCTCTGCAGTTTGCAGTGGACAGAAAGTGAGAAGTGGAGGATCATAACACTAGGTTGTCTTTGACTATACTGCTACATGTAAAATACATCATGAAAGAAACAAAAAAATCTTCCGGTTTGTTTGTTCATCCATTTGTAGATGTAGACAACAACAAAAAAACGAGTAGCAACTAATATTTAAAATATTTCAAAGATTGCGTGTTGTATAAAAAGACCCACTGTATCTCAATACTATTAGCAACTGTCCGTATATTTGTTTGCGATTAGATAACGTTAGAAATTTCAATCACGAGACATGTGTTATTATTTTTTATTGAGTTACTCCTTTAAGCATTTCTAGAACATTTTACCGAGCTGAAATCGAACCCACAACCATCGCATTCCACGTATTCCAATAGAGACTTCTTAATAGCTGCACGATCATATTTACACGTATTTATTGGTACCAGTTAAAATAATCTTAAACACTAATCATCGTTATTAAGTAGCTATCATGTTATACATACGTGTATCTTCTCATTAACTAAAAAACCAGAATTGTTATAATTTAATAAAATATTCAAGTAATGTATACTGTCTAAATTACATTATTTTAAAACTGAAGTATTTGTTTGTTTGAACGCGTTAATCTCAGGAAATATTATACGAACAGTACGAATTGGAAAGTTCACTTCGCAGGAAGAAACAAGTCATTCATGAGACAATTTTGTAGCTACGAGAACTCTATAAAAATGACATCAAAGTCAAATATTTGTATATGATAACCTAATGGCTACTTATCTGTAAGTGGTAAAGTACTACAGTATGGACTATATGTTTTTTATTGGTTTCAGAAGAGCATAAAATGAAAATAATTAATACCCTACAAAAAGCATCCAACCCACAACCGTTGCGCCGTTGCATTTTTTCCAAATAGCCTCAAAAAAAATATTTATCGTTTTTATTATACAAGATTGTAGGCCTAAAAAAATTACATATATTTTAAATCTTTAAGTAAGTTAAAGATTTATAGGTGGATGTTTAATTTTTATTACAACCTTATAGTTATATATGTATCTATATACTGTCTACTTATTTATCTAACTGAAGTTATCTAAGATTAGATTACGTTTTAATAATACATAATACACTTATTATGTTTTGTCGGTTCAGTTTATCGGTCTTAATGTTTAATTTTTTTTTCTGAATTTGACCCACGTGGCACATAACTATCACGTATTTTTACATATAGCTTAGATGTTTAAAAATATTATTATATCCTCGAGATGATTTGATGATGGTGCCAGCACCTGAATAGTGAAACTCATCAGAGGCTACTACTAAATTTAAAAAATTTATAGCTCAGAGTACATTCTATTATAGTATTTGCTGCACTTGGTGTGAAAAAAGTGGTTTTTTTTTAGTTCTTCTACTACTACATTTTTGTACCTTCACGCTGTATCCCGCACATACGTAGAGGGAACCTGGTAATACAGTGTTGAGGTACTCCCTTTCATTAAAATTCATCTGTTCCCCATTTTCCACCCAATTGTTGGGGCATTGCGTGTTGTGCGACGCAATTCAACGCCGCGCTTTGCCTTTTTACCAGAACGAAGACTTAAAAATATTTAATTTCCCCGAATGGAAACCAAATTGACCGAATGAACCGTCGCGTTTATAATCGCACGCTGCGTCATAACAGCCTCCAACTACAAAACTACATATTATTTAATGTAGAGCGCAAAATCAAGCGGTTGCAGCCGCAGGTAAAACTAGTACATATATATGTAATGAGTGAACAGACTAGTTAATTAAATGCCTAGATTTCTATACGTGAATTCAATGTTAAATGCTATCGGTGTATTATAATCTTTCTTTACACAGTATAAAACAAAGTCATTTCCCATCCATACACGTGCATATCTTTTAAACTATACGACGGATTATGATGGGGTTTTCACTAATAAACAGAAGAGTTCAAGAAGAATATTCATATGTATAGCATACATATTATAAGTTACTTTGAAATTATTAACGTGATGTGGCCTCTCGCAATATATGGATTTTCCAACGCAGAAATAATTTATTCATTCAAACCAATAATTTCTAAGATTAGCACATTAAACCAAACAAATTCTTCAGTTTTATAGTATGAATTTACTGGCTTCTCTTTGATACTGTATTTTAGAATGTTAACCTAGGTCTACCCCTACCTCTCTTACCACTCACTTTTCATCATAAATCTTTTTTGCATTCTTTTTTCCATTCATTCATCCCTCATTCGTTCCACGTGCCCAAATCAGCTGAGCATGTTGTTCTCACTAGTACCGGCCATTCTATGTAGCTAAGCTGACTCCTCATATCCTACGAAAACATCGCATCTCCAGAGCATTCGTCTTTCTTTCGTTAGGCGAACTCGAGGAGCTTGGGGAGAGTGTCAGAAATATTTTAGATAGTGTTAGAGAGAAAGAAAAATAATAGTATGTGATGATTTAAAAGATGGGTCGAAACTGCGCAAAGCGGTTACGAGGAAGTGCTAGGTCAGTATGGACCAGAGAAAAAATGAGACTGGAAAGCATTTATAATAGTATGAGTATTAGGTAATAAAGATCTGTAGACCTAGTGTTTAGTTATTCCTTTCCCATTAAGATGTTTCCTCCCAATTGTGCCTCTATGCCACGACCGGCCTCAATTGTTACAGGTTCCAAAAAGAACTAAAAGAAAACTACAAAAATATTGCTATGTTTATAAACATAAGCGCTAAAATATTAGAATTTTAAATTAATCTTATTAAATACTTTATAATTGTGGATTAAGACTGAACTATTTCTTACTATATTTATTTTGCATTACGTATAATGTGAATATTGTTCATGTTTTATATATATGTTCATGTACATATATGTTATTATTGAAGGAAATGTGCTAGTATAAATATCCATAATAGTAAATTTTCTTTTAAATTTTTGAGACATGACTTACGGAATGAGGCGTATGCGGTGGTTTCCCTTTGATAGGTTTATGTGTGCGTGCGTCGTTCTTGACAAATGGCGTTATATATTACAACAATAATTTTAAAATTATTATTGAAAAAATCATTTTTTTATTTTTGGAAAAAAAATATTGTATTAGGCTTTTATAGAGTAGTTAAAACTGTGGTTTCATTTAAAGTGGTGCTGACACTTCCACCCTGTATATTAGTCATATTATAGTCAATAATAAAAATAATTATAGTATAGTCAAACCTAGTCCCTTTATTGAAAGTAGGCAGAGATAGTAAAAATTTACTACAAGTGTGATCTCTGCGAAGAAACTATTACATTATAGACAAGACTGGCAACATCTTAAGAAGAGCTTCCATAAAAACTATGTTTAAACCTAAAAAAAAGTATGCCAATTCTTAAGACCAGTAAAAAAGAATATTCTTTTGCAGTGTACGTGCGTATACAAACTAGATTGTGTCTCTCGTTTAATATCGCCACAAACGTCAAACACGAAGCAGCTTCGGTGTTAGAGTGATGTCAATGTTCGATGTCAAGAATGGGCATGTATCGAAGTCAGCTATGTGTTAGCATTACTGATAGACCCAACCATTACATAAGGTTTAATTTATTAACTAATTAAGGGAAACGGATATATTCCTAGAATGATCTAGACCTAGAGCGAAGCCATTGAAATATAAATTTATCTAGCGTAATTTCAATAGAAAACTTTCTACCATCTAGGACCCAGTGACAAAATCTTTTAGGTTCAGACTTCAACACCCACCACACCAGAAGGCAAGATACAGTCAGCTCATTCTGCAAGAATTCAGGGCAGTATGGGAGACAATTTAGAAATCGTTGACAGTTTATGTAAATATTAATCAGCACGATTAATCAATTAAATTGTTTTATTTAAAATGTGAAATAATCGTGGAAATCTTAGTATCTTATTAGTTTCTACAATTTTTTTTTTTTTTTGAAAAACATGCTATAAAGAATTGTATCTACTTTAAAAACTCAATCAATGCTTTTATCAAACACTTACCTTAAGATAATTTGAGGAAAAGTCCTTAAAATAATACACTACCTCATACTTCACAATAGTATTAAAGATAACTTTTACCATTTTTTTTTTGACCATCAAAGATTATTTAAAAAAATAAAAACTGACTTCACAACTATCTATTATGCACAGAAATATTGAAGTAGAAAATTATATTTTAATTACTTCAATTTGGAGATAATTAAAGTACAATTATTATAAATATATTCATACTTGTATAGCTATTAAAATCCAATTAACCAAAAAGATCAGCTCTAGAACATGGCATAGTAGTACCATACAAAAAAGAACCATTAACATCCATTGACATTTGGCGGGTTAATCAATGCACAAACATACAAAAAAACAGGCACAATAGTATTGATCAGTTTTCAATTCTTTAAATATAAATTTAAAATGAGATATAGAAATGAAATCTTCTATTTGGCAAGACTCAGGAATAAAAATATTATCTTCAAAAATGATACTGTAAGAACAGATAAGACAAAAGTTGACATATATACGTAATTTAATGATTTGTTTTAGATATTTTATTACAAGGTAACACTGGTGAAGCGATTAGTGGTGATTAGTGGTAGTTGTGGGTTCGATTTTCTTGCTCTTGCAATAGGGCGGAAAGCGGCGGAAAGAAACGAAGTGGCTTTACACTTTATTCTGCGAAAATTATCTTTTATCGGACATAATAAGCAAAGCCTAGCTGATGGTTCCACCAATCAATTTACCTAGAATGTCTTCAAAATGAAATTGAAACATGAAATATTTTATAATAAAATTTTGTTAACATACTCAGTAACTTACGATAGAGATACATTTATACGGTTTAATACAATCGGATGCAAAGAGTTGAAGATCGCGCTCAGTGGATTGACATTGGAGATGCCTTTGTAAGCGAGAACGAGTTAATGATGATGATGACTGCCTTGATGATGATGTATATATTACAATTGTGACGATGTGATGATGATGACGTACTTTTTACGAAAATAATAAAATACCTGTCTGACATCCATCCAAATATAGAGACACCAATCACTAAACCAAGCATCAAAATAGTTTGCGTCATACTCGCAAGCCATGATCTCTCGCAAATCAGTCCAAAATCCGATATAAGCGTCGTCTCCATAACATCCGAATGAAACACATATTTAGAACAATTTTTGTAACAAGTCATATTTTCCGCTACAATAGTAGTATTTCCTTGAAATTCTGAACACCAAAATTTTGTGATGGGCGTTAGAAAAACAACTGATGTCATGTTGCCCATCGCCAGGAACCTTGTCAGGCATGCTGCGGAGCACACGATTACTTGCCACAAACCTACTGCCCCTATAGTCTCTTCTATATAATCATTTTCACTATCAGCGTTCTCTTCATTATTTATCCGATCTTTGGATATAATATTTAACTGTTTTAATTTTAATTTCATTTTTGTTAGAAATTAAAATATTGTTCAATTTATATAAATTTTCTTTGTGCGATGCGTCATTTGTGAACGCTTAGAACTAAATACGGCTGTATCGTTGTATTCAGTTAAAGAAACTCGTATCACACTTTCACATAATGCTACTTCAAGTTTCAGCAAATCTCACGTTTATTGTTAAGCGATAAGACTGAATGTTTATTCACTATATTGCTCATTTATTATGGAGCCTTGGAACATGAAGAACAATGATGTTAAAAGTACTCTAATTATGCATGGATAGTGACTTTGAATTGGTATTTTTATTTGAAATATAAATATTGAAATTTATATGTTTAAAAAAAACAAGACTTAACTAGCCTCATACCTATGATAATATTTCATATAAGAATAAATATATTTAGTTTTCCATCTTTGACGTCACGTCACATGGCTGTGCCCCAACGGCACCACGGTTGACCATTAGGTGTAAAACATTTTTTCATATCCTCTCTGTGGTACTGGCTACGTGGCGTTAAGTATGCGGGATACATCGTGAAGCTACAAATGTAAAACTCGAAGACGTAATTCAGATATCAATCATATGTTTGAGTTTTAAATGGAACCTAGTTCTGCACTATTCTTAATTAATTTAACTAGGCCCGACTTTTTAAATACACAAGTTAAAATTATTAATCACTTTAAAACAATACAAGCTATTTAATTATATAAAATTTCTCATAAATATTTTTTTTTCCAAAACACATTACTAATACAAGCGGTGTATAAATAGATTTACGACTCCGACCATAATGATATACAGACAACAGCCGCCCGTCATGTACTTTATTAATGATAGCCCATTCCCACCACTCACTCGTTTTCGACTTTAATGCTATAGTAATTTGTAATTTCGTCTCATTTTGAACCACTCAATAATTTTCTGTGGATGCCTTTATACAATGCGTTAAGTCGTATCGTATGATCTTAGGACTATTAGGTTCTTTTGTTCTCTCCCAAAAATTTTTTAGGAATGGTAATATTTTCTTAGTACTTGGTCCTGTTGGCCTCTACAGTATCACCGGGTCTTGTGGGACACCGACCTAGAAAAACTCTGACCTTGATTTAAGATTTCATATATTCCTTGTTAAGCGATGAAACCTAACGCAGGCATCAGGCATTCCAAATGTCTGATATAGCCTATTAAATATCTGATACGCTTGTTACTAACTATCAATATTTCACACAATATTAATCTCGATATTATAGCAGATAA
Organism: Heliconius erato x Heliconius himera; assembly: GCA_013421005.1. Taxonomy (NCBI): domain Eukaryota; kingdom Metazoa; phylum Arthropoda; class Insecta; order Lepidoptera; family Nymphalidae; genus Heliconius; species Heliconius erato x Heliconius himera. Next base: position 39,949 of record JAATLQ010037427.1, read on the forward strand.
ATATAAGTGGGGAGATAAAAACCAGTTCAAGGTTGGCTGTCTAAGATCAAGAGTTGTATAAGTACAATTTTTTTTAAATTACTTTTTTTTATATGTTAATGACATTTTTTTTTTAGTTTAATGTTTGTGTTGGTATTAAAAGATATATGATGAAACTAATATTTGGCACTAGAAAACTAAAGTTATAAAAATATACATTTTGTGTATTTAATATACTAAATAAAATAAAATGAGTTTCTTAGCCTCACACTAGATTCCGTATATAGCAAGGTTGTTTTCTGTCATATGAAAATAATTCTATACCACAAATGGAAATCGAATCCAAAACCATCGCATTTACAGCTACGATGACTTCTTACATTTGTTTATTTATATAAATATCGTATCGCACACACTAAACACGATTCCATTCGTCTAAAGTCAATCCGACGCGACGGCCAAGCTCGTTACGTCGAGCACGGCAAGCAACATATAATCTCACGTCAGAGGCTCACAACCTGTAATTTACAGCACTTTTAACCCTCTCAATCAAGTAAACGCCGGTATAGTTTTTATTTTAAGGTAATGTGACTTCGAATTCATCTTGGACTTTTTACACCATGTTTAAATTGCGTTTACTTATGTATGTAGTTACATATGTGGGTGTATAGTTATGTCTAATTGGCTATAAGTAGAAAATAATACAGAAAATATATTTAATACAATTTTTTTTATTCTATTTGGAAATTGATTTATATTGTGTGAATTATGTTTTTATTTAAAAAAAATCCTCTTCATTACTTTCTTTTAAAACAGTGTGACTACAGACATACATACATCACTTAGAGATATATTCTTCACTTTCTTTGTATTCAATTAAAAATCAGAAATAAACGGTTCTATGATTCACCTGATCGAAATTTATATCCATAATTTGCTGACGAATCTCATATACTAAAATTATTTCTCTATTCCATAAATCCACAAAAAAGTCAACCAAAAAAATCTATAAATTCAAAGAAAAACTCATACCCATCTTTAAAAACACAAAAGAAACAAAATATTAGCACCCAAAAAAGGGCAATCGAAACACTTAACATTCTGAAAACAAAAGTAACAAGGCCCAGAACATGGTTTCCTCGAGCTTGGGAGCTAATAACCAGAATTACGCCTCTGCTGCACTTATCTAAGGATTTATAGTCCCCTAAGGTCACCTTCAACTGGTCATTACGATGATTCCAGCCGTCTCTCTTGTCGTAATTTGTCGGGGAAAATTGAGGTACTATCAGATTCTTCTGTGCTATGAATTTTGTAAGTATAGCTAGGTATCAGATTCTGAAATATTTACAATAATTGTTGATATGGTGCTGCCAAAAATTGGCAATTTTAGTTTGTGGCTCAAGCTGTATAATCAATCAAGGTAGGCAGAGGGAAACTAGTGTGAAGACACTTCGTTCGTTGCCAGGCACTGTTCAATTTTCGCGTTAAGGAACTCAACGTCGCGCTTTGTCTTGTTACCAGAGCGAGGTAATGATCATATTTTACTCCCCCGGATGGGAAGTCGAACCTACAACACAAACAGTCTAACTACGAGCTGCAAAGCAGATAATTGTGTCTATCAGTCTACGTATGTATGTATGTTTCCTTGTGACGATGTATAAACCAACGTAATGCCCGATTTTGATGATTCTTACAATCGATTCGTTCAATCTTTATTTTATTTTTAAGTATCGCATATAAGAGAAAACTATAGTTTTCACATTTCACACTCTCTTTTTTGTAAATGTATTTTTTTATTTATATTTCTTTATAAATTTATGATATTTCTTTTCTTTAAGCAACATGTAAATTTATTCACAATGTATTATAGTTTATTTTTGAAAATATATTTTTGCTGGCGTAACTCAAAAACATGTGTCTAAATTTTATATCATTTTAGATATTACATCAATTTTGATGGGCGACTTAAATAAAGATCACTTTAAGATATACTCGTATTAATAAATTTTTATGATAGCTTAAAACTTGAGCCATCAAATTTGCTTAACTACCTTTAAACAAAATCTTTATCCACCAACATTGCCTTATTGAAAACCAAAAAATTAAAATAGTTTATTCACCGAACAGGATTCGAGTCCACCAAAAAGCGAATAATTCGAATGAATTATATTAAAAAGGATCCTTCTTATACCAACAATACATCAATCTCAAGGCAAAACCAATCGATGCTATTTTAAAATTTATATTTTAATTCGCCGCCGAAATAACTCAAGCCGAATGCGACTGACGTCTTCAAGTCCGCGCCTGTCGTTAATTTTTCAAAGGAGTTTTTAATCAGTTGTGAAACGATTTATAAATTAAACAGGGGCTCCTGTTATGAAGAAATTGTGAGTGTTCGGTGTGTTTCCATTGAAATTATTTTTTATTTTCTTTAGCATCACGCTGTATCCCGTATAAAGCTGAGTGGCATTCGGAACCTACTTTTTTTCGCTTTGTTTCTTATTTTCCGCCCAATCCCAAGTCATTGTATGTTGAATGACGAAACTCAACGCCACGCTTTGTTGTTGTTACTAAAGGAAATTAAAATAACTAATTTAAATAACTTTTCCCTCAATTTTTATTCTTATTTATTTAAGTTAATGATAATAAGGGTAAAGAGATTGGATGTTGGTACAATGACTGGCTGTAAGCGCGACGTTTGGAGCTCGATTGCCACTCGGGGAAATGATTTCTTATTTTCATTTACTTACTCTGATAACGGGACATAGCCTAGCTCAAACACAATGTCTCGACAATCTAGCGAAAAATGCGGGACGGAGTGTCTTAACACTGAATTTTATCTAACGAGACACTAAACGGTATTTTAAGGAAATTAGCCGACTTCAAATATCTTTAACTATTAACATAAGTATCTGTTTTGTACATGTCCACTCCAGAAATACCCGGCAACCCATCAAACAACTTAACCAATTTTGATGAAACTTGAACTACAATGTATATAATATAGAAAAACAGAACAAGCAACCTAAAACTCGTGCCGGACGACACAACGGAAACGCGCCAACAAGAAATATGAGCGGAAAGGATCTCTCCGCGAAGCTGCAAATTCCGTCATCAATTATCATTATTAGGGAGCATCGCGACGGCGCGGACGGTAATTGAGTTTTATAAATGGCCGCCATGTCGTAAATACTCTGACGTTTAATGTATGTATTTGTATATACATGTGTGTGCAAATGTGTTTTTCTTTTTTTTTCAGCTTAACGCTGTATCCTGTATGTAGCAGGGGAGGCAGATGGAGCTTAGTGTTATGACACTTCGTCCTAAATATTCCGAGTGACGGAACTCAACTCCGCTATCTGTTAACACAAAATGCACATTTTTACTAATATATTTGTACAAAATTTTGGGACATTGGGTGTTTATTGACGGAACACACCACCGTAAATTGTCTATCCGACCGGGGATATGAAAGCAATTCAAATATAATTATTTCTTAGAGTGGAAGTCGAACTCACTATTATTAGTTTACATTAAATAATTATAATTCCCCAGTGGCTACTCAGAATGTCTTTAAAATAAGGATAAGGCGGAAAACTGAGTGTCTTAACACTAGGTTCTCTCTGCCCTTCAAAGGGGAATAGTTAGTTGGTTTTGGTTGATCGCGCTAATCTCAGGAAGTAATGGTAGGAAGTAATTTAAAAAATATTTTTGTTTCGAATATTCAATTTATCGAGAAAAGTCATTATGTTAATCCCACTATGCCTGCGGTGACAGATACTCCGGGATCTTAAAATATGTCTAATATACTCGTATATGTGTCATACACAAGTCAAACAAAAATAAATAACTAAGCTATTTGACGACGAGAGAAACCACAGATAAAAACTAGTTCCAATAAATGGTTAAACTAATCATCATCATCTTCACGCTGTATCCCACACACTGCAGGGTAGACAGAGGGAACCTAGTGTTTAGACACGCCGTTCCCCACTTTCTGCCGAATTCTGGAGGCATCGCGTATTGAGTGGCAGAACTCAACGCCACGCTTGTCTTCGACACCAGAGCGAAGAAATGGAAATATACATTTAAGTAAATATTTCCTCGAATGGGGATCGAACCCACAACCAGTCGGTTTTACAGTCACTCTGGTTAAACTAAAAAAAAAATTCAAAACATCCACAATTAGGACAGCTAACAGTACGAAATGCACGTACTTGGCTCACTTTTATTTTACTTAACTATGGCCATCAGTCTTTGTCTTACAAATGAAGGGGTCGATTTTGTTTGAATGTTATTATTATTTTCTTAATCGCTCACGCTTAAGAACAAAGGGCTTTAGCTTACAGAAAATACATTACCTTTGGTTTAAATGTACAGCAATCAGTCAGTGTGGTTTAATGAGAATATTTGTTCGTTGAACGGTTGCTATTAGAGCTGTTCTGGACACCCATTTGTAGTGGATTTTTTTAAATAAAAGAAGCGTTATGGTGGAAATGTTAAATGTATGCTGAATATTAATCGGCGACGGTAGTGAGTTCAATTTTACCTCTTATTTTTATCTTCATGCTGTATCTGAGTCTGACTGTAAACGAAGTTTGTAGATTCCATTCCCACTTGGAGAATCAATTACTATTATTATTTCCTCGGCTAGCTAAAAAACTAATAAAAAACCTACACAATATTAAATTTCCGTTAATTGATAATTGACATCTCTGAGTATGGAAACAAGTTATATATAAAATGTACCAGCTTACCAGTACGTAGTACTATTATGGAGCTCGCTGAAAGGGGCACGATATCGGGGCATCGTCACATAACTCTTCGCTATCGGGAGTCGTTTTCTTTGAAATCTTCCTACATAAGCATTTCATAAATCTTAATGATATTGTGAGTAGAAATTTTGGATATGGTAAATAACAATATTTATAATATATTATATATAATTTACACTACTTTTGTATATTATTTTATCAATCCCATTTACATATGATCGTCACAGCGTCTAACTGTGCGATCGATTCCCATTCAGGGAAATAAATTATTCATTTTCTCGCTACGGTAACAAAACAAAATGCGGCGTTGAGTTCCGCCATTCACCTCGTTGTGTCCCGAAAATTGGGTGGTGCGTGAGGAACGGAGTGTCTCAACACTAGCACAATTCATTTTGCTTTTGCTACAAAATAACAATAATATAATCTTATCCATTACAAAATAACGTAACGCCGCTTCGCCGTTCCAAGTTTTTATCATCACTTATCAGTAGTAGCATGTCTCTTGTATAATAACCGTTAATTTTAACGGCAAGAACAATAACAGTTTAATTTACAACGTTATAACTATTAAATAGAAGGACAAGGTGTCTGTGCGGTTGTAAATTAAGTGATAAGCCTTCACTCATAGCAATTGATACGTATATAATATGCCTATACTTATTGAACGGCAGTGACTATAGTTTTGAATATACTTAAATCAGCTTCACGCTGTATCCCGCACACGGCAGGGTAGTCAGAGGGAACCTTGTGTTAAGACACTCCATTCCCCACTTTCTGCCTAATTCTGGACGCATTGCGTGTTGAGTGGCAAAACTCAACGCCGCGCTTAACCTCGACACCAGAGCGAAGAAATGGAAATATAAATTTAAGTAAATATTTCATCTCCTCGAGTAAGGATCGAACCCACAGCCAGTCGATTTTACAGTCACACTTTGTGCCGCTGCGCCACGACTGGCCTCTATATACTTAAATATAAAAAATAACTTAAATTATTTAATATAATAATTAGTAAATACTAAATACTAATAGAAATACTAAAGACATATAACTATCAACAATTTTGTTAGTTGCTTTTTAAATTATCTTTATTTTGAAATATTTGTATTTTATTTTCTAGTTTTTTAGTTTTTCTTTTCGTTTCTGCATATATATGTATAAGTAGTATTGCATAATTAAAATGTATTTTTTTTTTAAATTATGCATTTATTATTTTCTAGCTCTAGTAACAATCAATATCTGCGAAAAGTTAAAACGAAATGTATATTAAACATTTCATTTCCTCGAGTGGAAATTAAACCCACAATCTATCGCTTTTACAGTTTTGTGCCCCTGCGCCACTACTGTTCTCAAAACACAGACACAATATAATAAATTTAAAAAAAAACATAAAAACAAAAACGAATTATCAATTCGAGCAATATTAAACAAATCGTATAATATTAAGAGTTAAATCGATTTAACGAGTCTAAAACGATTATTTGGCATACAAACAGATCGTTGGATACATTTTATATATTAATAGACGTAATGGCTTGGAAAGAATAGCAATTGACCCACTTAGCGGCGAAATAAAACACGAGGGAATGATAAACTGTAGGTCGTTTATATAACTTTTTTTTGCTTCTTGCTCTATATGCCGTATATAATAAGAGAAATTAGTGTTAAGACACTCTGTGCACAAATTTTTACCCAGAGAGATATTGCGTATAGAGCTGTGGAATTCTATTTCCGCCTGAATAAATCGGGTTCTCCTCAAAAATAATTAAGTTTAGAGAATGACAAAATTTTATTTTGTAATTAATGCACCAAATTATGTTTTTATAAAACATTACACAAGAAAACGAAATAAGGTTTCTTTTTATAACTTTCTTTTTTTGTCAAATGTATATAAAAAATATTTTTGTATGTATAAACTCGAACTCCCGACCCGGTGGTCGGTCGGTGGTCGGTGGTTCTAACCAAGCCACATAACCATGAATACATACAACATTCACTTAGCAAATTCAACAAATCAACATCTATCTAAACAAACTGACAAAATCTAATGGGCTTCACAAATAATAAATCACAGATTTATAACGGACAGACGCAGTTGCTTTTAAACTTCAAACGCTAATTACTACTTCGTTTAGAAAATTAGGCAAAAAAGAAATATAATATTAATTTAAAAAATATATTTTAAAACACGCTGTCTATATTAGATTTTTTATGGTGGATAGTATTTAACAAATCATTCCTTTTCATTTGATACCTATATAATTTGAATTGTTCAAAATGTTTTAATCCGCCATTTTGTTGCGGCGGCCATTTTGATTAACAACAATATTGATTACACGTAATTTCATTGTCAACAGAACTTAAATTGCAATCCAATTTCAGCTCAATCAGACATGGACATAGTAGTGGGTTAAAATGGTTTATGCTTGCAAGATTGCATATACTCAAACACATTAGCACGGTAAGTCAAATAAAAGCTTGTAAAAAGTAAGTAGGTAGAGGAACCTCGTGTTGAAACACCAGATTGTCTCCTTTGCTTTTCGTCCAATTTTGAGACATTATATGTTAAATAGCTGAGCACAATGTCTTGTCTTACTGGAGCGATAAATAAAAATAATTGCTTTTAAATATCAAATGGTAATTACTAACTTTGTTTTGAAGGAAAGACAAAAAACTATCTAAAAAAATTGTGTCATGGTAGGTCTTTATCTATGTACCGCATTTTTTCTTCCATTCAATTTCCCATTAAGTAAAAAAATATATACGTTTTCTTTATATATACTTACAAATTAGTATGAAGACATCTCATTGTTCTTCGCTCTGTCTTAATTCGAAAAATTGGCTGCTATATGCCAGAACACAATACCTTTCTTTTTCTACCACATCGAAAAAAAAATCATTCTCCAAGTGAAAATCAAACCCACATCCATCGCCTATACAGTTATACAATCCACTACTGCGCCACGATGTCTTCAAAAAACACATTATGACAAAAGAGTAACGAACTGTAGGGGCGTATTCTTTCAAATTAATTCCTAAGAGCCAACAATTTGTCTTCCGGTTACAAGATTAAGAGAACTCGCGGAAGATCCAAGAAATGTTGTTTTAGCCTTGCTTTTCAATAGTTTTATAGCATTGCATAGTAATAGATTAGAGGATATCTTAAATATTATGTTAATATTATATTAAATGCCGCTAACAATAAAAATAAATTTAAGTGTTTATAAATCGACGTAGGTGCAGTTCCCGTATATCAGAGTTTACGAAAGGAACCTAGTGCACAACAGAAGACGGCAGTCAACGCCGCGCTTTGTCTACCAGAGCAGGAGAATGAAAATAAACAATATAATAACAATAAATAAGAGAAAAAATACACCCAACAACCGCCGCGTCTCACACACATTGCCACTGCGCCAACGGTCTCTTAATAGATACAAAAATGTTTATAAAATTAAAAAAAAAACAAATCTCTCCACATAGCGTTTCACTGAAACATCAACCTAACAATATTCTTTAAAAAACCGACAAGAAATATTTGCCTTAATAGCTTAACTTTTCATCTGCTAACGAATTAACAAGCGGCCCTCAGCGCGAACAAACACTGATTAATAGCTGACATTAATTTACGAAAAAAAGAGAGAGAAAAAGAGAGAGCTTTTATACGAGCTTTTACACGTTAGAGCTTTCATTTTACTGGAAACAATCTTATTTATTAATGTTTTGCTTAATGCCCGTCCTGTCACTTTTATATCAAAAGATTATGAAATGAGAGATATATTTGGAGAATTATATCGAATTCTATTACGATATTTTTATATCGAATAAAAAGAGGAGCTGAAGATCGAGCTCAGTGGCGTGCCATTAGAGACCTGTGTCCAATGGACGAGGACAGGCTGATAATGTTTATATCGTCGGATTAAATCTAGTGATCGCTTTCGTTAATTAATCTTATAACTTGTCGGTGCTTGGGTGACGGAAAGTATTGCCACTAGGTTCCCTCTGAATACGATACTCCTGTCGTACACAGCGTAAAGTTGTAATATATATAAAAAATCTTATTCCTTTCGATTAGACATACATCATATCTTTTAATAACTGGAAAATCTTTCCACCTATCTAGATACAATACAGTACTTAAGTATATATGTATTCTTGACATATAATAATACTAATATTCAATACTAATATGATAGAGCTGAAGCTAAAAAAGTTATATAATTTAAATATTTTTATATTTATCAGTAAAGAGGATAAAACAACACAAAATTATAATAAAGGAAGTTTATGATATCGACCATTTTATTATTTATTTAACTACATAACAAATTTGTTTATATTTATATAATATACAAGTAGAAATAACATAAATAACCAGTAAAATGTAAATAGCATAACATACAATACCTAACTTAATACTTAAAAAGTAACAATTTGGTACTGAGCTTTATAATGTCCGGTCACGGAGCTGACGACAAGAGGAAAGAGCTACCTTACTTACGCCTATCCAATCTCTAGATAGGATAGATATATGAAACAATCTAAGATTGACGTTGGAGATAGGTTATTAATATTGGGCGTTAAACGCCACCATTTATTGTGACCAAATCATAGAAAAATATCAACTGCCAAAATGGCCGTGAGTTAAATGTTTTATATTTTTTAAAATATAATTTATGGATTTAAATAAAATAAAATATTTTATGTCCATAATTATTTCTATAGTAAATAATACATTTTTTATATATATTTCTTATTATTTAATAACAATTCAATATCATAATAATACTATAGTAATCTATTAATATATTAACCCACTTATAGTTAGTCTAAGATTATATTAAATCAGTTAATAGTTTTAATACAACCCACGACACCACTACCACTAAACCACAAAAACAAAACCGCATACAAAATCGAATTTAACAATAAAACTAAACGCCATTCCATTCGATATCGATTACAAAATAATTAATACCATCCACAAATCAAATATTGAGTGAATGCACTAATAAATAAATGTTGATAATAACATGTAATTTAGACAGTCGGACATGTTCAGTGATAGCGCGTGAAATACCGTTTGTTGCTTGTTTGTGATTATTATTGGAAATTTATTTGTGTTTTATTGTATGGGCGTCAGTTTTGTGGTATCGGAAGTGATGTACTGCTATAGTGTTGCCTTATCATATAATGTTTGTTTAAGCTTCACGCTTTATCACGCATATAGTTGGGTAGAGACAGATAGACAACAGTGTCAAAACACTATGTTCTTCACTTTCCTATTCGAGACACTGCATAATGTCTAAGAATTTTGGCGGTATGTGGCGCACGGAGATCATTTTTAATCTTTACGCTGTATCCATACATTGCAGGATAGGCAAAGAGAGCCTGGGAACCTAATGTTAAGACACTCTGTACCTATGATACTGCTGTTCCCCTCTGCCCGCCAAATTCTGGTAGCATTGCATGTTAAGAGGTGGATTTCAATGCCGCGTTTTGCCACGTTACAAGAGCGTGGAAATGAAAATATTAAACATTTTATTTCCTCGAGTGGGAATCGAAACCACAACCGTCGCGTTAACGGTCACTCGCTTGTGGCCTCTACGCCACGATAGCTTCATAATATGTACCTATATATTTTTTTATTTATATAATGTTCATCCAACTGCTATTGTAGTATTGTAACGTAGGTGCTAATAAATCGCTTCGTTCTACTCATTCCGGCCTTACCCCTTCCGTTCTGGATCGTGGAACCTAACGCTATGCCTTGTCAAACCGGGTAGGGAAACACCCACGATTTAAAATATTGTATTGTTAGAAATCGGAAGTGGTTAACATTTTAAAAAAACACGACTAAAGCACATATATCGTCCATATGTTTCTAAACTATTTGGAAAAATCTCTATGTAATTGCAATAAGTGATATGTATCACCTAATAGCAATACTTCACACGAGTTTCCTTCCAATGAGAGAAGTTGCCTACAAGCAACTGCTTTTATAGTCTTTTCACTGCTTTCATAGTCTTTTTCACTTACATCTACCCTCTTTTTTTACACGAGTTCGCTAACGGTATATTATTTTTAAATGTGATTTGAGACTACTAACTTAGCTTACAATAAAACATGCCGAAACAATGTGTTGGATTGTTGGCTGTTTGGCGTAACTCAGCGCCTTGTCATGTTTATCATGTGACCCTTCGCTTTGCGCTTTGTCATATTACCAGAATGATGAATGTCTTTACTTTAAGAATTAAACTATTTCGTACCAATAACTTACACCAAAGAAACGAACGGACGACCAAAAAAATACGATATTCAAAATTAAATTCTAATCAAGTTGCCTATTATTCAAACATAAGTAATAATCTAAATTCACAATTCATCCAAAAATTCACTAAAATATGACAGGCCGTTGAAAGTACGAGAGTTCGAGATGGGAGATAACTTCGCAGTATCTGTAATGTGGCTATAAATTAGGAATATCGCCGGGAACGCTCCATTTAACTTGACTAATGGTCGGCGTAGAGTAAAAAGGCGTATGGGGGCGTTTCGCGTGTATATTTTGAATGAACAAACCGCTATGGGACTTTATCTGTGTTTATAGAGTGCTTGTCCCTGTGGTGTAGGAAGGGTCATAGGTCCAGCGTTGAAGAGTTTCAGTGTATAATAAGTATACAACAACAGCTTCACGCTGTATCCCGCACCCGCTGTAGTGTTAAGACACTCCGTTCCCCACTTTCTGCCGATTTCTGGAGGCATTGCGTGTTGAGTGGCAGAATTCAACGCCGCGCCGCTAATAAGTATACAATTGTACAAAATCTTTTTAATAGATTTTGATCCTACGTGGCGATACGGCATAGCATCTGGCTATAAGTACTACGGTTGTGGGCTCAATTTCCAATAAAGAAAATCAATTACTTAGATTTTCTCACTCCGGTAACTAGAGAAAGCGCGGCGTTGAGCTACGCGGAACGTCTTAATTCTAAGTTCTCTTTGTCTATCCTGCTGTGCAATAAAGCGTGAAGCATATTTAGAAAATAAAATACAAGATAACAACACAGTTACAGTACGAAGAAGAAATTCAAAGGCAGATTGAAAAGTAAAAAAGTGTAAACCTCCTTTAAATCCAGTCTAGACAGTAAGTTGAACGATAAGTTTCATACGTTGACTTGACAGGTCGCTTCTCAAAAATAAAATGAAGGAAACAGTAAATAGCTAAACAGATCTTTGACTATGTTATATGATGATTTTTTACTCGATTTTAATATTATTTAGCTTTACGCTGTAAGAATTTAGGTATAAGAATCATATAAGCAAAGTATTTAGAAAGTACTTAGTGTTAAGCTAATTTCATTCGAGATATTGCTTGTTTATAGCAATCAGTTGGAATTTGGAGGCTAGTCGCGGCGCAAGGGCATAAGGGGGCGACCACAATCGCAACAAACATTTTTTAATGGAAATAAAATATTTAAATAAATAAATCAGCTTCACGCTGTATCCCGCACACAGCAGGGTAGGCAGAGGGAACCTGGTGTTAATTAAGATACTCCCGTTCTCCACTTTCTGCCGAATTCTGGAGGCATTGCGTGTTGAGTGGCAGAACTCAACGCCGCGCTTAACCTCGACACCAGAGCGAAGAAATAGAAATATAAATTTAAGTAAATATTTCATCTCCTCGAGTGGGGATCGAACCCACAGCCGGTTTTACAGTCACACCTCGTGGCGCTGCGCCACGACTGGTCTCAAAATATTTAATATTTTTATTTCGTCGCTCTAGTGTCGAGACAAAGCACGGCGTTGAGTTCCGCTACTCAACACGCAATGCGGAAATCGACGAAAATTGGGGAATGTTAATGTCTTAATGTGAACTGTGTGGAGTGTCTCAAAATTAGTTTCCAAGGTACCCTATATGTGGGATACAACGTGAAGCTAAATAAAACAAATTGGAGTTAGAACCCACAACTGTCATCTTAAATTCACCTTTCTTGCTTATCACCTTGTTTTACAATGACATTCTAAACATTACTGAGAATAGCCAAAACTTACAAGTATGTATATAACTTAAAACTCTTTGAACCATAAGTTATAACTTAAAAAAAATATTAAAACAAAAAAAAAATTAACATGCACGAAAACTGAAAAATTTTTACAAAGCACAAAATAAATAAGGTGTTACACTAAAACAAATCATGTACTTACACCGCCCGCCATGTTTCAAACTAACTTTTATGAAAACTGTCCCCCGCCACAGTATTTCACGTTAAATGGCCTAGCTTTTTGTCGTTAAATTTGTAACTTATCGCCTGTGATCTCGGTTCACTATGAATTTGGTGAGGACAGGACTTTTAATGATATTATTGAAGTTGAGTTGGCGTTGAGTTACGATATTCAACACGCAATGCCTCACAAATTAGGTGGAAATTTGTGAGGCATTCGGGTGAAAGTGGGAAATGGAGTGTCTTAATACTAGGTTCCCTCTGCCTATTTTGTTATATACGGAGTGCAGAGTGAAGCTAAAATAGTGCATACTATTACATTATTATAATGATAACGAAGACTCATTTTATGAGGATTCAAATTCTTTTTTGCAAAAGAAAGGTGAAGAGTGGAGTTACAGATCTTTATCCCGCATAAGACATGATAAACATAACATTAAGACACTCCTTTGTCTAAGTTTCGAGACATCACCATTTAAAAATAGCGGAATTTAATGCCAAGCATTTCATTACCAAAGCCAGAAAATGAAAATAATTCATTCCCTTGAATGGAAATTGAACCCACAGTCATTGCTGTGAAATCGCGGTATGACGGCCATAAAAAAAGCTTTTAAATTATTCATTTAAAAACTTTTATTTCCTTAACGTATGGACTCCCTACTAAAATATAAGGTAGCCTGCATTTTGCCGAGAAAAATATAATTTATGTCACATTTTGTATCGAATAAAGGGTTAGTTACGCCCCTTTGTGTGCACGTTATTGCCTGTTTCTATTAACTTATGATAAGGGTGTTGCATTTTTATATTTAACTAGCTTTTAACTGACTATGGTTTCGCCCACGTGTTCGAGTGAAAATAAGTTTGGAGTTGTGTATGACACATGACACAAGTGCCCAAAGTACCTTTGACCACAGGTACAATGGGCTATAAATGAACCATTTATATTTTCAAGGTTCGGAAAACGGAAACCTCATAGGATATTTTTTTTTCATCTGCTGCATTTACATTTATAGTTAATCATCGATAATGTGAAAATTTATTAATATTTCAAAGAAAAAAATAATTACAAACTATATTTCTAGTTTATTGCGTACAAAATATATCCATAGACACGCGACCTAAAGTTTATCCACCGGTGGCGGTTTTTTTCATATTGAACTAGTATATCCCAAGATTAGCCCTTTCAACCAAACAAAATTTGTAGCTTTATGATATTAGTATTGATATAAATCTTACTCCTTTTTTTTTTTTTTTTTTTTTTTTTTTTTTTTTT
>JAATLQ010037428.1:0-24002 GCA_013421005.1 Heliconius erato x Heliconius himera
AGATTGTGGATATTTTGAATAATGTTAGTTTTTCCCCGTGTCGAGGCTGTCGTGGTGCAGTGGGACAGCAGTGTACGCGACGGTTTTAGGTTTCGTCCTAACTAGAAGAACGGAAGTAATATTATAGTTCAATTATTTTATCCAGGCCAGTCGTGGTGCAGGGGCATAAAGTGTGACTGTAAAACTGACTGGTTGTGGTTTCGATCCCCACTCGAGGAAATGAAATATTTACTTAAATTGATATTTCCGTTTCTTCGCTCTGGTGTCGAGGTTAAGCGTGGCGTTGAGTTCTCCCACTCAAGACGCAATGCCTCCAGAATTTGACAGAAAGTGGGGAACGGAGTGTCTTAACACTAGGTTCCCTCTGCCTACCCTGCTGTGTGCGGGTTACAGCGTGAAGCTGATTTTTTTTAAAGAAAATAAAAAGACAAAATGAAGTAACGACTAACATATTACATATAAATAAATATAAAGCAATAATAACGAAAATAACAAGAATTCAATACAAAATCACAAAATCCACCGGCAAATATAAACCCTAAAGTAAAATACCAACCAACCAACACGTAGTCCAGCTGATCGTAGCGCGACGTTGCCGCACTTCCAAACGCCGCGGCGTTGCCGCTCCGCGTCGAATTGAATTGGCGTAGGATTATACGTTACTTGTACTACAAGGACTACTATTCACGTGTTTGTTTTTGTTGGGTTGGACTCTTTTTTTTTAATTTTCATGTTATTTTACTTACTTTTGGTATTATGTCTGGCTATGGTTGACATTTATAAGTCCTTTTGATGTTTCGTGTTGATATGTTATCTGTATTTTTAATATTGTATTTAGTAACTAGTTGTTGAGATCTGTCGTGGCGCAGGGACGCAAGTGTGTGACTTAAACGCGACGGTTGTGGGTTCGATCGAATGGCAAGAAATGAAATTATTTAATAATATTTTCATTTTTTCACTCTGCCATCAAGACAATGCCCGGCGTTGAGTTCCGTCACTCAACACTCAATGTCTTGAAATATTGTCTTAACACTATGTTTCTTCTGCCTACCCAGCTGCCTATACAGCGTGAAGCTGATTTAAATTTTTAATGTTTGATATAATCAATGTACAGATAAATTCAACCGACCTTATTATAAAGTTATTTTTCTAAAATATGTTGTCTCATTATTTAAGCATGTCCGCCTGGAGCAAGGATTTCTCTAAATATGTAAATAAAAGCATTTTTTAATATGAATTTGAAACATTTCTTTCTACTTTCTAAGTATTTCGACATAAAACTTAACGACTTAAAAAAATGTGACATATTTTTTCTTTCTGTATATATTTATTTACATGTATTGTTAAAACTCAGTACACCCCTTTCAATTTAATTTATATTCTTTTCTATCCCAATGTACTAAAAAAAGTGTTATACTTTACTCTACTTTAAAATGAAATATTTTATACTTACTTATCTCTATAAATAAAAGTAATTACGTTTTAATGACAGCTCTGAGTTCAGGACACTCGAAACGGGATATTCTATATATATATATATATATATATATATATATATATATATATATATATATATATATATATATATATATATATATATATATATATATATATATATATATATATATATATATAGTCTATATATATATTTATAATCTGTGTAAGTTCGCTACAGATATCTTATATCCAGCTGATCTCGTGAAACTGTATCGGGGAGTGCGGCGTTGCCACACCGCGCCGCGCGGTACAAGCGAGGCTTGAACTTCAATATAAGAGATATACTATGTATGTATGTATGTATGTATGTATGTTTGTGTATGTAGTGAATGAACGTTTGATTTTGCGTTAGTTGATTTTGGGTATTTAGGTTTTATTTTTATTTTATATTATAGATGTAACTAGGTTTTAGCTGTGATTTCATTATTTATTGGAAATAATTAAGAGTTGTTTATATGATTAAATGAATATGATGAATCCTTCAATAAATGAATGAATACGAAAAATATTTTTTAATTCGATTCAGTTGTTTCTGAGATTAGCGCTTTCAACTAAACAATTTTATAAGTTTTATAATATTTATGAATATATGTATATAGGTTTATTGACGTAGCTTGGCGCAAATGAATCGTGGCCTACACAGATTATGGAAAATGAACATAAACTCTTTGAATTTTAACTTATATTCATATTCAAAATATTATCGTGTTCTTGGTCTGATAACTCAAAATTATGTATGTATTGAATACCGAAAAACATGAAGCCATGTCTTATGAGCTAAAGTTTTAAGAATACATAAATAATAAGTAAATATAAAATTAATATTTTATAACTTAAGTACTTTTAATTTTTTTCAACATAACACGTAAATCATGCAACTTGACACGAAATAACCTTAAACATAATGCCAAAAAAAAGGCCTCCATCATTAAATATGCCTTCAAAAGGCTAAAACATAAAAACACGAGCACTCCACCGCTCAATGGTGGAAAATATTCGGGTGTTTCGTTAAAATGTGGTATCTTATAACGGTTTCGGCCAATTAAATATGGCGAAACTGGTTTTATAATTTGGATTTCGCGTTTAATTGGTTGAGGCAGCATTGAACGTGAACGCTTACGCAGTTTTTATTGTATATACATACATACATACATATAAATACATACGGACTTACTAGTGGATTTTGTGTTATGTAAATATTATTAGTATTAGTATATTATTTATTAGCGGCTTCACGCGTTTTCCCGCAAAGCAGGTGTAGTAAAACAATTCACAGCAAAGACTGAAGCCACCAATCCGAGAGGGGATGGGTTCGAATTCCACCGATGTTATCATGTGGTAAAACAACAAACATCACTTATTAATTTGTTTTACATCTACTTCACATTTTATAACAGCAGAATAGAGGGAACCTTATGTTAA
Source organism: Heliconius erato x Heliconius himera (assembly GCA_013421005.1). NCBI lineage: Eukaryota > Metazoa > Arthropoda > Insecta > Lepidoptera > Nymphalidae > Heliconius > Heliconius erato x Heliconius himera. The sequence continues at coordinate 2,920 of JAATLQ010037428.1, forward strand.
GACACTCCGTACCCACTTTCCGCTAACTTAATACTAAAAGACTCAGAGCACTTACTTAGCTGTAGTCAAGATACTGTCTCAAGATGGGAAGGAACCCACGACCTATGATGTAGTAAAATGGTTCTGTTTAGTACCAGAATGACCCAGTTTCAGTTATAGATCGTTCCGCATAAGTGTTCATTTCTATCGGCCTTAAAATAAAAGAGTTATTCTTGTATACTAAAAGTATCATTCGCTGCCAATATTTAAGTTTAATTTTGTAGGCGCTAAAGACGGAGATTGGAATGTAAGTCATCTAACATTTTTATATAATGTTTATTTCCTCGCTCTCGTAATAAGGCAAAGCACGGCGTTGAGTTCCACAATTCAACACTAGACATTGCTTGTCCAGAATTCGGCGGAATGTGGGGAACGAAAGTGTTTCTTAAAAGGTTCCTTCCGCGTACCGTGTTATGTGCTATATATGCGGAATTCAGCTTAAACTTAATGTTTCCTTCACTAATAATGATTATAGCTTCTGGCTTCATCCCGCATAATAGATACAGAGAGAAAAGAATCTCTCTGTTTCTGTTATGCGGGGGTGCATATACAGTCCAAACTCGAAACTGCTTCCTTCGATTTCGTGTTGAGTTGCGGAACTTAACGCTGCTCTTTATATATCAGAGCAGTATACTAAAAATAATTAATTTACCTCAATGGGCGTCGACTTTAGTCAAAGCTATAACGAAGGCAAAAATAACTTGATACTTTAAATATTTTAAATTATCTTTGCTATGTTATGAATTTATCATTATAATAATTATCTTTCAAAAAAACATATTTTCAAGTTTCCATAATGGGTTTTGCCCATAAATGGTCATCTCGTTAATTCTTTTTTTTCCTTACTAATAAATTAATTTGTACGCATAACGTATTAATTAAAAATAATTTCTGTTTAAAATTCATTATTCATTTGAGTAATATTAAAATATACTAATTATCAACCAATTTTCTTGTAATATATTGATGTACGTACTTGTGGTTGTGTAATAGCGATTACCGTATATTTTTTATTAAGTTTAAACCAAAACTTTCTTAATATTTATCCCGTGATTTTTCAAAAAAATGTAAAAATATGTTTTCGACGGACCATGGGGAATGGCAGTCTAAATGAAAACGTGGTGTCTTAACACTAGATTCCCATGTATCTTCTGTCTATCCTATGCTGTGACTATGTGCGGGTTACAGCGTGAAGCTAAAAAATATTAATGGAAAATCTATAATGTATAAAAAGAGAACGAACAGCCGGAACCTTTCAGCGCAGACCGCTCAAAAATGGCATATCTGGTTCCTGAGAAGTATTGGATTTCGCGAAATTCCTAAAAGAATGGTATAAAACATGATTTCACGCGAAGTTATTTAAATAAGATACACAATTATATATATGTATACATAATTAATAACTTCCACTGAATTTTAAATACGAATTACGAAAAAAAATATCAAGAAATTTGTCTTACAATTGATAAATATTAAACTAAACATGAACTAAAGATAAAAAACCCCCAAAATAACCCACTTCTCACTTTAAACACGTTACCATTAGCGCTAGCAATAACAACAACGTCCACGTTCACGTCAAATTGATTTAGCCCGCATCGATTTTCGCGTTGCCACACTTCTCGGCGCGGCGTTGCCACACTTGCCGGCGCGCTGTTGCCGTATTTCTCGGCGCGCCGTTGCCACACTTGCCGGCGCGGCGTTGCCACACTTGCCGCTATTATTGTATTGTGTTGTGCTTGCGTCACCGGCCGCCGCCGCGTGCATTGCCCGTCGCCAGTTGTTAGGTGGATTCCGAATTTTTTAATTGATTCATCTGTGATTCATTGTTGTTTGATGTTTGTTGTGTCATTTTTTTTGGGATATGTTGTTGTTGTTGATGGTTAATATATTTCTATGGTATTTGGGTATTTGGTTCCCATATAACTTAGTTTGGGTATATCAGATATGAACATGTGATAACTGATAAGTATTATTGTAAATATACATTATGGTTTTAGATATTGGAAAAGTAATCATATAGTATAAGAGTATCGACACTCATTTACTATTATATATTTTTTTCAGCTTTAAGCTGTATTCTGCAAACAGCAGGGTAGGCTTTCCGAAAATTTTTCGAGGCATTACACGTTGAGTGGCAGAACTCAACAAAAATATTAATAAATGATAATAATTCACTCCCCCGAGTGGCCAATCGAATTCACAACTTTCGCGTTACAGTCACACACACTTGTGCCACTGCGCCACGACGGCCTCAATGCTTAATTCATAAATGTAAAATCTGTACAAATGAACATAATAAAATAAGAGAAAAATATCAATTAAAAATTTCTAACGCAACACACACACCTACATGCATATACAAACAAAAAGCACACATACAAAACCTATATAACCTACGTTACACAACACTTGGCTGCAAGTGACCGTTCCTTATCTATTCAAAGAGCTTGCGAGATAAAAGAAAAGATAGATAGATACACGACTCGACTAGCATTTGTTATCAGTGGAGTTCTATTTCCACGGCGCTATCTCTCTTTCTCTCCTCTCTCTTTCGCTCCCGTTGGACCAATTTTTGCAAGAATGGCCGTTCGTGACTTAGTTTTGGTTACTCACGTTTATAACAGTTAGAGGTTAGCTTTTTTTTTGATGTCACCTATTTATAAAATCTATATACTTACATATAAATAAAATTGAAATGTCTCTCTGTGATTTCAAAATAATCACGTGTTTTTACAAGTTCATCTAGTTATTTGGACGATTTCAAAACACAAACAAACAATTTTACAAAGTTTGTCTGTTTGTTCAGACTAAAGCTAATATCCGCTCCGGATCATATATAAAGTTATATTACAATAATTATAAATCTACATTTTTTTTATTTCACGCTCCCTATCCTGCACATAGCAGGGTAGACAGGGGAAAGCTATGAACGTAGTGTTAAGACACTTCCTTTCCCCCACTTTCCAGAATGCTGAATTCTGGAGGCATTGCGTATTATTACAAGTGGCGGCGTTAAACGTCCAGGGCGAAAATATGAAAATATATATATTTCGTTTCCTTGAATGGGAAAGGAACCCACAACCCGTCACGTTTATTGATTACATTATATTGTAAGAGAGGTCAGTCGTGGCGCAGTGGCACAAAGTGTGACTGTAAACCGACTGGTTGTGGGTTCGATCCCCACTCGAGGAGATGAAATATTTATGTACTTAAATTTATATTTCCATTTCTTCGCTCTGGTGTCGAGGCAAAACGCGGCGTTGAGTTCTGCCACTCAACACGCAATGCCTCCAAAGTTCGGCAGAAAGCGGGGAACGGAGTGTCTTAACACTAGGTTCCCTTTGCCTACCCTGCTGTGTGCTGGATACAGCATGAAGCTAACTTAATTTAATTTTTAATTATATTGTACTTATTTAGAAAACGTATAAAAATTTGAACGTATCGGGACTCGAACCCGCGCCTCCTCCTCTCGTTTTCTAAATAAGTATTTTTCTTTCCTAAGTGTGGAATAACACTTTAAAAATGTTTAAAAATACATTATATTGATTGGGTTCAATCTACACTATACTCGTATCAATACTTCTCTCCGTGAAACACTGTAGTATTTATCATATTTTATATCGTAAATAATTAGTACCGGCTGGTGGTGTAATGCTATAATGTAAACATTGAGATTTATATTCGTTTGTTAAGAGCTATGAGTCCACGTCTATATTAAAATGTTTAATTTATGGAACTATACTAGTTTAAACAGGACAACAGTTATTTATATTGTAATAAATATTTTTTATAATATTAGTTTTTTTCGTATCTTGGCGTTTTGCTTTTTGCGATGATAACAGAAAGAATCTTAACTTCTCTCTACTTTACTATTTTACGCTAAATGATAAGAAAAATACTTTTTTTTTAAATTTAACTTTAAGTACAATCGATCGATCGTCGAATAAAAAGTATATATTTTATACATTTCACGTTGTATTCCATATATAAGGGTAGGTAGGGCAAATCTATTTAAAAAACTTCTCTTAAAATAAAAAATAAAAAAACACTAGGTTCCCAGTTTCCCTCTGCCTACCGTGCTATGTGCTAGATACAGCGAAGCGAAAAAAATATATATATGTCTTTCTGTACCGGGATAGCATCTCTCTTTATTTTAATATATTATCACTCCAAGCCACTTGCTGTTTATAATTTACGAAACACCTTTCGCAGAACACAAGTTAGTTAAAATTCTATAATAGTAAATTATATATAGCGTTTTAATGAGTCGTCACAAGATACGTAACGCGAGTAAATGAAGTGCTTTCACGTGCAAAGCGACCGCAACCCCGAATGGGAGACAGCTGTCGTTTCGCTACCAATTCAATATTTCATTATTATATAAATGTAATATTTTATTAAAATAAATATAAATCGGCTTCACGCTGTATCCCGCATACAGCAGGGTAGGCAGAGGGAGCGTAGTGTAAGACACTCCGTTCCCCACTTTATGCCGAATTCTGAAGGCATCGCGTGTTAAGTGCCTGAACTCAACGCCGCGCTTTGCCTCGACACCAAAACGAAGAAATGGAAATATAAATTTAGATAAATATTTCATCTCCTCGAGTGGAGATCGAACCCACAACCAGTCGGTTTTACAGTCACACTTTTTGCAGCTGCGCCACGACTGTCCCCATATACTATGTAATATTTTATTGATTTTATTAATAAGTTTTCAGTATTTAAATAAAATTTTATTTAAAAGTTTATAAGTGGTAAATAAAATTCTGAAAAAATTCGGTAGTGGACAGAGAAAGCCTAGTGTCAGTGACATTTTGTTCTCCAGTTTCCCTTATATATATTATTTCAATATATATAATGGAGAGTGGAGAATATTATTATAATAGGGAAACTATTTAGAATGTATTTATTATACACAAACCTACCCTACTGTTAGGTAACACGAGTAGGGCACAACTTCAGCGACATTCTTTAGTCTACATTTTAAAGCTGTATCGATCGTCGTCTGGGGTCATCCAAGGTCGGGCGAGGCGATGCGTCCGCGTCTTGATGCATTATGTCACGCCTCCCAGTAGTATAGTGGTGTATTTGTATGACTGAATAAGTGTGTATGGTAGTGGGTTCGAATGTAGAAGGTCTTTTTTGTTATTTCATGTAGTTACTTATTTATAGCTTTACATATTATACCGAACAGTATTCTGTACTTACCCAATAGGGTATATTGGGTAAGTAGAGGGAACCGGTTTAAGACACTCCTTTCCTATTAAGGAAATGTAAAAACGAAATATTTTACTTTTGTCTGTGCGTTTGGTCACGTTTACTTCAGAAACAGTTTATCTGATTTAATTGCAGTTTTCACTATGGTATTTTGGCAAGGTTCTTTTAACATTTAGTGTTTGTATTATTTAAATGGGTTATAAATAAAAATAAAATACCATTTCAAAAAGGTTGTTTAACAAAATTGCCATAAATAATTGTTTTACTGAATTGGCTGAAATTTTACTTTTTATATAGGTATACTTTATTATTTGTAAAAATTATATTATTATTAGAAAACGAAAGTAAATTAATAAAATTGTATACTTCAAACGGACGAGTCGCGAGTGGTTTGCTAGTATTGAATATGAACTAACTTAACTTTGTTTCCAGAATATTCTGAACGAAAATTTCCGCTGTAAACACAAATTTATTATTTACTATAATATAGTACATTACTTTCCTCATTTAATTATGAGTTGAAGCTTTATTAGCCAATGTCAAAAACTTATTGTGTTATTGTTATAAAAGCAGGTTATTATTATTTATTCATTGGGAATAAGGTCAAATTAAATGTTATTAAATAAGTTTCTTCGACGCTCAAGGACCCCATTGACTAAGTGTTTGTATACAACAATAATTTATTCTATGAAATATTTTGCGTATTGTGAAATTATTTTATATATACATTCAATTTTCTATTTTAAAAATCTTTTTTACATATTTAAATTATTAGTTCGCACTTAGGAAAAAAGTACTTTTTCAGAAAACGTTTAAAAAATTTTACGTAGCATGATCTGAACCTGCGTCTTGTGAAACGTCCTAGAGATCTGACCACTAAGCCATACGTTCACATCTTATACGCTTGTTACAACTTATTTAAGTTGTTAGCATGTCTGTATGAAAATTTTTCACTTCCTTTACCAGATAGGAGAAATAAAAACAATTTATTCTACTGTAAAACTCTCATCAAAATCATTTCCTATATTTATAGCTTAGATTGAAAATCTTTTTATTACTTATTATCATGGAGTTATAGGAATAGTAGGAGCCGGATGGCCCACCCCAGAGTAGCCTTTTGGCCACCCCAGAAAATTTTCTAGCAAAAATTTACTTACATTTAAAAAAGACAAAGATTTTGTAATCACTAATATGTACAAGTATCCCGCACACAGCAGGGTAGGCAGAGGGAACCTAGTGTTAAGATACTCCGTCCCCCACTTTCTGCCGAATTCTGGAAGCGTATTGAGGGGCAGAAATCAACACCGCGCTTTTCTTCGACACCAGGGCGAAGAAATGGAATTATACATTTAAAACAATAAATTTAATTCCTCGGGTGGGGATCGAACCCACGACCAGTCGGTTTTGCAATCACACTTTGTGCTCCTGCGCCACGACTGGCCTTAATATGTACAAATGTTCATTATTAATTAAAAGAAAGGCCTTCGCGTTGTTAAACGCAATTAATAACAGTTAACTGTGGTTTAACTTAGTACCTAATACCTAATGATTGTGAATGCCACGAGGTCCGAGGTGAGTGTGGTCACGAAGTCGCGCTGACATTATTGTACACGCGGTTTAATGTTTAATTCTATATTGGAATTTATATGCAATAAATAGTACATTCTAGATGTATATTCTAGTTCTTTCTAAAATTAAAATTAAATTAAATTAGCTTCACGCTGTATCCCGCACACAGCAGGGTAGGCAGAGGGAACCTAGTGTTAAGACACTCCGTTCCCCACTTTCTGCCGAATTCTGGAGGCATTGCGTGTTGAGTGGCAGAATTCAACGCCGCGCTTAACCTCGACACCAGAGCGAAGAAATGGAAATATAAATTTAAGTAAATATTTCATCTCCTCGAGTGGCGATCGAACCCACAACCAGTCGGTTTTGCAGTCACACCTCGTGCCGCTGCGCCACGACCGGCCTCAGTAGTAGTTCTTTCTATTTGTTATATAAGCGTTTTATTAGTTATGTTTATAATTGGAGTACAGATAATGTATAAAAGCTGTTACTGTCAATGTCATACTACACAATGACAGATCATATTTGAATAATAGAATATTTTAAATACATTACTCTTGTAATAATTTTGCATTAAATAAACAAATTTCGTATATATTATAGTTGTAATAATGGTAATAAACGAATTATTAAAATACTTTTCCGTAGCTCATCTCGTCTATCGTGGCCCCGGCGTGGCTTCGCCCGCTTGTACAACACAATTAATTATTTTCTCATCTCAATTTCTCGCGTGATCTAAAAGTGGGAAATGGTAGTGTCTTTTAATAGGAACGTAGTACCTTGACACTAGGTTACCAGGTTCCCTCTACCTACCCTGCTATACACCGTTGTACCGTACGTACTACATTAGTGACCTACAACTTTTTTAGAAGTTATTACATAAAAAAATATATAACATATTATACATATAAGTGAAGTAAAGTAAAATTTAATGCACATACTGTATAACAAGTTCATGCACGTAACTGTGAGCTAGCTGCGTTGCGGTTTAGTATGTTACAAAGTTATAACTAGAACTACGGCCATTACTTATAGCTCTAAATGTATATGGGTTGTAACTTGTATTACTTTTTTACTTTTTTTTATTGTTCATTTTATAGAAACAACAGCTGCACGCTTTTTCCCGTATAGCGGGGTAGGAGGAACCTTTTAGTATTAAGACACTCCGTTCTCCTTTGAGTGGTGGATCTCAACGTTTCTTTTCTTTAATATATTGGAAAAAGAGTATTTATTGATAAGTGATAGTGTCTCGCCATTAAACGATTCTAACCTGAAAATTAAAATTATATACATACTCGTTTTGTATCGTCGAAATAAGTATCTATTATAATCTTTATCTTTTTCAAGCAAACAATATGATAATAATAAATATTTCAATATTTTGATTTATGCGTAAGATTATTTTTTTATTTCTAAATATCATGTTTTATTCATAAAAAATTTATGACCAATTTTTTTATTATATGATCGTTATTATGTATTAATAACAGTTTTATAAATTATAACAAACCAATAATTATTATTTTAATTTAAGCGGCGTTAATATAATCACTGCCTGCGGCTTCAAGAGCGACTCCCACGAGCTAGAACAGGTCCGTTCAGGGTTACTGGCAGACGGACTTTCATTTCCACTGGTGCAAATATATAGATATACATAATATGTTGTGTGCAGCTGCAAAGCAATACGCTGTACTGCAATGCAGTAAAACACATGTAAAAAATTGCATTGCCTTACTTTTGAGTGACTGACAAACAACGCACAGACTAAAGTACTGATTTTTTTATTATTATTATTATTTATAGCTCCCCGTAGTATGTTTAGTAGTGATGAAAGATACGAGATGGATGTGGAAAGGCGTATTGTTGCCGGTAACAAGGTTAACGGAGCCTTAGCTGCATTGATGAGACGGTGAAACGTCACACAGCTGCGCGTTTGACCGTACACAATGCAGTGTTGGTACCGACGCTGTTATACGGCAGCGAAACGTGGGTATTACAGAAGAAGAATGAAAGAAAGATGAATGCTGTGGAGATGCGATCTCTTCGTAGAATATGCGGAATCAGCTTAGCTGATCGAATCCGCAATGAAGAGATACACAGAATGGCAGGTACTAGCGAGGATGTCACAGTGAGAATGAAGAAGAACGTGCTCAGCTGGTTTGGGCACGTTGAACGAATGAGTGATGAAAGAATGGCAAAAAAGATTTATGGTGGAAAAGTGAGCGGAAAGAGAGGTAAGGGAAGACCTCGGTTGACCTTCGAAAACACAGTATCAAAGATACTAAAAGAAGGTCACATAGAAGGGATGAGGACACCCCGAAGGGGTCATGTATAAAGATGTTGATGACAGTGGACGAGGCGAAAGAGAAGTAGAGACTGTAGCGTTTGGCGCTCCGTTCTCTCTGACTACGCCGCCAGGGATACAGCGTGAAGCTAGATTAAATTAGCTGTATCCTGCCGCCTGTAGCAGGGTATTCAAAGAGAATATGGAAATCTAAGGTCATTCCTATTATGACAATTTGCGTGTTGAGTGGTGAAACTCAACGCCGCGCTTTACTTTGCTAACTGAACGAGAAAAGAAAACATTAAATATTTCATTATTCACAATCGTCAAGTACAAACTTATAATGGCGATAATGTTGCTGTATGTTCGTACGCATAGAAGAAATAAGTTGATTTTTAATATTATGTGAAGAGAATAAATAAAAATATATATATTTTTCTAAGGTTTCTCCTTTTGAAGCCTTTGTGATATCGAAACAAGGTCACCCTCAATCCCCATATTTATATTTAACATTAACACATTTAATGTTTCACTTAAAGTGCGACAAGTGGAAATAACCCAATATCACTGTAAGTCAAAGAAGTCGAACGTTTAAAAAAAAACCTGGACTTTTTTTATGTTTATGTTTATAATATAAGTAGTACTCACTAAAACCTTATTGTAAAAAATATGTTTTTAATATAATATTTGTCTATTATCTAATATTGTTTCGCAAACAATTTTGTATTAATCAAAATATTTCTGTAAAGTTAAATAGAAGTCATGAGGCCCAGTAATGGCACACGTGGCCCTCGCCCTGGTAACGAGGCAAAGCGCGGCGTTTAGCTCTGTCACTCAACACGCAATACCTCAAGAATTCAGTGGTAATTGGGAATTGGAACATTAACATTAGGTTACTAGGTTCCCTCTGCCTCCCTCGCTATGTGCGGAATACAGCGTGATCGTAAAATAATATTTTTCACACCATTTCATTAATCTGTTTACATACACCATAAATCTATAAAAAGAATTAACGCACTCTCATAACGCTGAATGGCAATACCTCTATATCTTTACTATCAATAAACAAAAGCCACGTGTTCGAACTCCGGACTCCATCTATACTTGGGTAGTTATATGATTATTATTACAGTACGATCAACGAGTCATGGCCCCTATAAAATTGGATTTAGATGGCTGCGCAGATTTAATTTTAGATTGTTTTCTACTTTAATTATATTTTTTTAAAGTGAACAGTTTGCAAAAGTTCAGAAACTACTATCCTAGTTCAACGCGGCCACGACACACCGGTCGCACTGTACTACATTCGTGATAAGTGATAGCGTCGGCCGGTCGTCGGCACAACTCGGCTGGGCTCGTTTGTGATATCGATCGCGCTGTTGCCGCTCCGCGCCCACTTTCTCGCGACGTTGCCGCGCCGCGCGGGCTGGCGTTGTTGTGACTTGTTGCTGTCTGTGGACTGTAGCTGGTTGTTAGCTGGTTTGGTTATCTGTGGTTTTAGGTTCTTTATTTTGGATTTGGCTGAAGTTCTATTTTGTTGTGCCTAATTTTTTTGTAATAAACAAATAATTTTGATTATAAAAGTTTTAAATAAATCAAATCAAATCAGCTTCACGCTATATTCCTCACGCACGGTAGGCAGAGGGAACCTAATATTAAGACTCTCCGTTCCCCTCTTTATATATTTTATAGAAAGAGCTTGAGACCAATCGTAAAAGTGTATGACTATGAACGCGACTGGTGGTGGATTCGATACCGATTCGAGCAAGTGAAATATTTATTTAACTGTATAGTTTCATTTCTTCAATCTGGTGTCGAGGCATTTAGTTCGCCACTCAACACCCAATGACTCCAGAAATCGTCGGAAAATGGGGAACGTCTTGCCTTAACACTAGGTTTCCTCAGCCTCTGCTGTAGCGTGCAAGATACAGCGTGAAGCTGATTTTTTTAATATATCTAATTTTATAAAATCAAAAATAAATTATATTTCATAAAATCTAGATTTACAAGGAAGAATTAAAACAAAAATCTTGTGAGACAGCGTGAGAAGTCATGATAGAAACAGTTGTTGGAATTTAAAACGCTACGTTAATCATTGTAATTAAGTAGCGCAGCGTTTTATGGTAAACTTTCAAAATGGAAATTACATCCCGCGAATAGAAATGAATGTCCATTATCTTTTGGGCTTTTTTTAAAGTTTTAATGTTCTAGTTCTCTTTTTGCTGTTTAAAGTGCATGTAGATAGGTTTCATGATAAATAACAAAAAATAGTAATTATAAATTTACATTATGTATATGATGCAGTGGCACAAGCGTGTGACTGTGAAGGCGGTTGTGAGTTCGTTTCCAGTCGGGGGAAGGAATTATTATTTATTTATATTTTCATTTGTTCGCTCCGGTAACAAGATAAAAAACGCGGAGTTGAGTCACCACCAATAAGCACACAATGCCTTCGAAAAATGTCTGAAAATTCGGTGGAAAATGAGGAGCAGAGTGTCTTAACACTAGGTTTCCTCTGCCTACCTTGTTAATCTCAAAAAAATAAATAAAAGTAGTAACGCGTAATTTTATTTGACGAACAACAGAAAATATATACATATTCAACATATAATATTTAATGAGCTCTCTTAACCTAATTCCAATCAATCACAGACTTTCTCCTTCTCACATTAACTTTTCCTCATTTTATGTATCAAAACATCGCGTATTCTATTCCGCCTTCATCTTATTCGAACCTGAACGTATATATTTGATTAGTTTCAGAACTTCACACCTAAATTCCAGTTTCTGATCCAAATTGAACTCCCTGACAGCCGGTAATAGAGAATTGAAGAAGGATTTGTCCTCGTCTTCACCAGAATGATGGAAATCGGGCAAGTTGGTCATTACATTTGGAGTATCAACAAATTCAATATTAGTTCTCTTCTCAATTCTCTGTCTTTTAACACTAACTATAGAAGGTTCGTCGTCACTTTGACACGATAACACTTCAATGTTTTTGGACTTGTCGGTTATTTTGTCTTCGTCTGACGATTCATCGTCGGTCTGTTCGTTCGTCTGTCCCATGTATCTACTGTTGAGGAATGCCAGGTGTTTAGCGTATATATACTCCTTTTGGCCCGCCAACCGTTTTAGGTTTCTGACGTAGGCGTCCCGGATGTTGCGCCATTTGCTGTGCAACTTGCGAACTGGAACAATCACACGTTATTAGCATTGTTCTAACTAATTCCTTCAAGTCGGTTAAGTTTTTTTTAGTTACATAAGTAGATATTGAATAGATAATAATAGTAATTAAGTCATAGTTTTGATCTGAACACGCGTTTTTTATTAATAATATAGAGATAGTATTAAAATTTGTTTATGGAAAGCCGTCTACTTTAATGAAAATGCATACGAAATGGAATTTAAAAGGAAAAAATAAATAATTAAAACTAACATTAAAAAGATTTTAAATAATAATATTTATTAGTTGTTTAGCATTTTAAAGTCCATTTGCTACTAAATAATAATATAAGAAGCCATTCCTAATATGTCCTACTTCTGTCGCTTTTCCCCTTTTCGCGCAATACTCATAAACTACAGCTGTATAATGTGAAACAGGTTTATATGATTCATATTAATTTAACGACGTAACCGTTTCTTGAAATACTAACGCCAGCATTTCATTAAGTTAATAGAAAATTTTATTTACCTAATTCACTAACTTCCACTTTATATAGAGAATAAATATATATTAGTAAAAGAACGAGGCCGGTCTTGGGTTCGATCCCCACTCGAGAAAGTGAAATATTTATTTACATTTATATTTTCATTTCTTTGCTCTGGTGTCGAGGTAAAGCGCGGCGTTGAGTTCCACCACTTAACACGCAATGCCTTCAGAATTCGGCGAAAAGTGGGGACGGAGTGTCTCAACACTAGGTTCCCCATTAGGTACCCTCTGGCTACCCTGTTGTATGCGGGATACAGCGTGAAGCTGATTTTTTAATTTTTTTTCGCAAAAGAAAAATTTTTTCAACTTCATTATTGCCCATACTATTGCAGATTAATGGAATCTGGTGAACGCAATGAACGCCCTAACAAACTTCTTATTTATTTTATCCATATTACCACAACATGCAAAGTCAAGAAGACTTAAGTTTATCCAATAATATATTAAGATTTACTAAAGTAATAGACTATCTCTTTATTTACTATAGACTATTTATTTACATTACAAATAAAAAAAAAACAACTTACATACGTCAAATTTTTCTAATTCGTTCATACTATCGAAGTCGGATATGAACACCCTGGCCACTTTGCTCCAGGCCGTCCGTTTGACCGTGCTCTTGTACCTGTTGCCCTCGCTGCCCGCAGCCCATAGCTCCTGATATTTCTTTATTTCATTTATAAAACTCTCCGCGTCTAACGAATACGTCGTCATGTTGAACGGTGAGCTATAATATTTTTGCTGGAAATATATATTTTAGTTATTGTAATTGAGAATATGGGGTAAGCTGTCTTTAAATTTACATATTATATACGACGTTTTCCTGAACGTGATGGTTGCGAGTTCAAATCCGCTAATACAATTCTAATAAAATGTCATTTCGGTCTTGCTTTCAAAATATAGTAGTAGGTATTTATAGTCATCCAGTGTCTATATTGGTCTAGTTTTAGCCTTTTTGCATATTTAATTATATCGATAATTAAATAAGTATATAGACCTAGTGACCGAACCTTGTACAGTTACTATGTCACTTTTCAAATTGACTGTTTCCAAAAGAAGCGAGTTCGAGTCTTAAAGTAAAATAGAAGTTAAATTCGAGTTCCGTTACTCTAAATTCTCTCTGTCTAAAATTAAAGATAAATGCATTAAAGCAAGTCAATTATCATTCCCTTAGTAATAGGAAACCTCATGCTATACCCAGTAAGACACTTCCGTTCCCCACTTGACAGATGAGTGGCGGAGCACAACGCCGTGTTTTGCCTAGTCACCAGAGCGAGGAAAAGAAAATATTAAATACTTCACTTCCCTGAGTAGAAATCGAACCCACAACCTCTTCACAGTCGCACGTTTTCGCCTTTGCGCCAGTAGTGGCCTCATATATGAATTATAGTACTTGGCGTATTTTAAATGTTTTTGTGTTTATCTCTGTTGTGACGTCACACCGCCGCACGGGCGCGCCGTTGATTGGAGATACGGGATTGATATTTACTTTGACCTTGGAAATATTATTGTAATACGAAATCAAGAAGAAATTTTGTATGAGAATAAATATAATAATTACATTTATTTTCTCTTTATTTGCTATTATATTACGATTTAACCTTTTATAATAAAAATACATGTAACGTTATATATGAAAGTCAGTCGAGGCCAGTCGTGGCGCAGAGACACAAAGTGTGACTGTAAAATCGACTGGTTGTAGGTTCGATTACCACTCGAGGAGATTAAATATTTATTTACATTTATATTTTAATTTCTTCGCTCTGGCGTTGAGTTCCGCCACTCAACACACAATGCCTCCAGAACTCGGTAGAAATTGGGGACTCGGCTGTATTAACACTAGATTCCTTCTGCCTATCCTGCTGTATGCGAAATACAATGTGAAGCTATTTTTTTTTATTAATAAAAGTAGATAGTTCTCATACATTTGGAGACGATAAAGCAACATAGAGAATCTAAAATATTTTATACTTTATTTTATTTTTGGTTGTTAATAATTCATGATAAAAAGGTATTCGGTTGCCATAAGAACGCGCGACGTTCTGTTTTGTGTTTCGCTCGCACTCGCTGCGGTAATATGACGTCACGTGTAGGGATCGCTCTATAAAGTACACTTTTACAGTTTACAACAAAACTTTATACCTGTATTTTAAAAATATAATATATTTATAATTTTATATAAATATACGCAAATATTCTAAGAATCGACAACGTTTTTTTTATTGAATAGTACTTTTGAATGAATTCCATATAAATAGCTATAAAGTAATATGTAACAACAAATAATCTATATATAAAAAGGACATGTACTTGACTGACTGAGGTAAGACGCACGCACAGCCGTAACCGCTGTGCGTAGAAACGTGAAATTTGGACAGATGTTTATTTTTATAATCTGGACATCCACTGAGAAGGGATTTTGAAAAATTTTAATCCTAAAGGAATGAAATAGGGGTTGAAAGTTTGTATGCAGAAACAATTAAATCGGCAGCTATTTTGATAAAATTTGAAATTCAGACTCTTCAAAATATTTCATTGAACACGTGTTTCATGGTTTTTCAGAATTTACCCCCTAAGGGTTTAAATAAGGGGTTGAAAGTTTATATGGAAAAATCTTTAAATCGCCACAGATTTTCATAAAAATTTAAATTCAGACTGTTCAAAATATTTTATTGAACACGTGTTTCGTGGTTTTTTTAGAATTCACCCCTAAAGGGGTACAATACAATATAAATATACGCAAACATTTCGAAAAACCGTTAACGTTGTCTTTATTGAATATCACTTATAAATAAATTCCATATAAATAACTTTAAAGTAATATGTAACAACTAATAATCTAGGATGGATTATTAAAACTGCGTGCCTACTCAAATACGCCATAACCGACTACAAAAAAAAAGGTTCAATTAGCCTTAAACTACTTAGCAATGAAAATATAACAAAACTAACCTTTTTTATATATAATCTATATACTTATCAATACATCAATTAAAATTTAACTCACTTTATATTATATTAAACTAAATTAAGCCACACGCGTCTTCCTGCCGCGAGTCGTCCGCGCGGAGTGACGCTGTCGCAGCGTTACTGCCGACCGTGTGTAAAGGGGTTAAGCCGTTTTGAACCTTATCACCTTATTATAAGGACTAAGATAACGCTCGTGGAATGTAGCGGTGGAAACGCTGCAGTGCGGGGCGGCAACCTCGCAAAACGCAATGATATGTTTGTTATTTAGTTAATGTTTTGTTTTTGTGATTTGATATTTATATTGAGGTCAGTGGTGCAGGGGCACAGGTGACTCTAAACGCGATAGGTTGTGGATTCGATTCCCACTCGAGTAAATGAATTATTTACTATTTTTATCATTTTTTCGCTCTGGTAATGAGGCTAAGTGCGACGTTGGGTTCTGTCACTCAATATGCCATGTTTCCGGAATTCAGGTGAAAGTGGGAAACTTCTAAAACTAGATCTCGGGTTCGCTCTGCCTTGCCGGCTATGTGCGGGATACAATGTGAAACAAAAGAAAAAAGATAAATTCAGTCATATGATTTTATAAAACTTTTTGTAGTCTAAAAGATTGATATTTTACATTTGAAGAAGCAGCAAAAAGTTTAAGTTAACAGAACTTAATTCATACATTATTATGAAGACATTAAAAGGCTGCGTCACTGCGTCTCATTGTAAACGCAACACGCCGTTTGTGGGTTCGATTCCTAATCATAATTTCATTTCACTTTCCTGTACTGGTAAAAAAATCCGTTGAGTTCCGTCACTGAACAGGCAGTATTTAGAAGATTGAATTCTCCGTGGCAACCGGAGTGTCCCAACACTAGGTTCCCTCTGCCTTTCCTATTACAGCGTTAAGCTATGCCTTAATTTAATATCCTTAAAAGCATTCATTCAGCAATATCGATCGCCTAGCTTTCAAGGACGATTTCGCTTGAACGCGCCCTGCATTGTTCTATATCAGTCCGTGATAGTGGAAAATATTGTTTTAATTAAAACTCGTTAGAAGCTCGTCTTGCGACTTTAGAAAGTTGTTAAATAGAATTATTTATTAATTTACTTTGTTGTATGGCAATATTGATTTTTTATTTAATTAAAAATGTAGACAATTTTAGTTTTTTTTAGTTCGTTTTTAAAAATCTTGTTTATATTTGTTTTATCTATTTAGTATGTATAGAAATATTCTATTTTGTTATATTTTTAGCGTCAGACTGTATTCTGTACGCAGCAGGATAGGTAAAGGGAACTTACTTTTAAGACACTTAAATTTTCTACCGAATTCTGGAGACGTTGCGTGGCGAGTGGCGGACCTCAACGCCGTGCTTTACCTCGACACCGAACGAACGAAGAAATTAAAATAATGAATATTTCGTCGAATGGGGATCGAACCCACAACATGTCGCGTTTACAGTCACGCTTTGTGCCCCTGCACTACGACTGGCCTAATATATGTTTTTTATTAATATTATATTTGGATAATAGCTAGTATTCCAATAAAAATATAGTAAAGCATTTTGTTTTGTTTAACAATGAAATTAGAAGACATATTATCAAATTTGACTCGAGAATTCGGCAGAAAGTGGGGAACGGAGTGTCTCAACACTAGGTTCCCTCTGCCCACCCCACTGTGTGCGGGATACAGCGTGAAGCTGACAACAAAAAAGAGGAAATTGGGTCATAGAGCTTCTACCCCCTATTTTTTAACGCCCCTGCACTAGTATCCGCAGGATGTCGAAACCCCCAAAGTATTTAAGCACACAGATTTATAAATGTGCATAATCGCAGTTGGCTCCAGCGCGCCTAACTTTTAGAATTATAACTCAAACTTGTCACGGACTTGGGCATTTGGAAAAATTGAAATTTCCACTGAATTCTTCTTAAGTTTTATGTTCGTGGAAGTTTTCCCTTTGATGACATACGACATTTTATGTCTTTTCTTTTTAGCTTCGTGCTGGCACAATATTTAGGTTTCCAGTTTCCGCTGAATTCTGGAGGCGTGTTGAGTGGCGGAACTCAACGCCGCACCTTACTTCGCGAGGAATTAAAAATATCAAACATTTTATTTCCTCGAGCTTGTATCGAACCCACACGGTTATGTCTCCGCGCCACGGCTTGGCCTCAACTTAACTTCGAATAGTTTATTATTCAAAGTTTTAAAATTGAATTAACTGTATTGAGAAAGTATAGTGTCGAAATATTATTACTTTTGGCATCTATGATAATAATATTACGCATTCAGTGGTAAAATGTATCTAAAGAAATCGAAGCAACATCAGCATGTATTTATAATCAGCTTCAAACTGTATCCCGCATATAGCATGGTAGAGGCAGAGGGAACCTAGTATTAAGACACTCCGTTTACCACTTTCCGCTAAACTATTAGAGGCTCTGCGTCTTGAGTGGCAGAACTCAAGGCCGGGTAAAATTAATTCCTCCGAATGGGGATCGAACCCGCAACCGTCGCGTTACAGTCACATCTATGTGCTCCTGAGCCACGACGCTTTCTAGCATGTATTATAAATATTAATTTCTTCTAAGTAAGATTCTTATCTCCATATTTGGTTTTTCAGTCCGAGCACATGTCAATTATACCACAGATATTTTTAAACTATATACGATAATATGTATATGAAGTTATTAATATAAATGTATGTTATTTTGTTTCAGGTATAACAGTGATTTCTGGAAGGAAACCTCTTGATGGTAATGTTAGGCACATTGTGGGGAAATATTATTTTGTAAATTAGAAATTAATTTATATAACTATCTTTGACTCAGACTTAAACGTGGCTTCGCCCGCTCTACGTAAATTGTAGCCTGATATGTGTTTTTCTGATGTATAAGCCACATTACTGTAAAGTTTCATCTAAATATATAATTTATATTTCCATTTCTTCGCTCTGGTATCGAGGTTAAGCGCGGCGTTGAGTTCTGCCATTCAACACGCAATGCCTCCAGAATTCGGCAGAAAGTGGGGAACGGAGTGTCTTAACACTAGGTTCCCTCTGCCTACCCTGCTGTGTGCGGGATACAGCGTGAAGCTAATTTAATTTAATTTTTTTTTTCATCTAAATCTGTTCAGTAGTTTTTGCGTGAAAGTGAAACAGACATCAATTCTCACACAAATTATATTAGTAGAATTGATGCTTTTGTTTGAAAGGTACAATACATTTCATTGTTCTGTAAGTTTGTATATGAATACATACATTCATATTTTCTGTTATATCTCACACAAGGCTTAGTAGTCAGAGGGAACCTAGGAACTTAGTGTTACCACACTCCGTTACCATTAAGACATTTCCGTTGCCCACTTTCCGCCGAATTTTTAAGGCATTGTGTGTTGAGTAGCGGAACTCAACGCCGCGCTTAGCCTCGTTACCAGAGTGAGGAAATGAAAATATTAGCTATTTCATTTCCTCTAGTGGGAATCGAACTCACAAACCACACAATTTACAGTCTTGTGCCCATGCGCCACTCTTTAACATTTTCAATAGAACTCTATGTACGCTTCCAGCTTAAAAAACTTGCGTGCAAAATATACTTAATTCAGGCCTTAAAACATTCCTACCAGACCGAAAAAATAATATTTTAATCAATAACATTTTTTCATAGGCTAAATTTGAATCCACATTAGTATTAAAAGTAGGAATGTTAAAATTTGGTTGGAGGGTAGATAGGCTCCCCTACAATCCCTGTGTAGGGGAGCACTAAGAGAAGAATTCTCTAAATTCTTAAAGGTCTAGTAAACTACTTGTATTATATTTAAAAAAAAACAGGCTAGTCGTTGCGTAGGTGCATAAGCCTGTGACTGTAAACGCCACAGGTTGTCAGTTCGATTCCCACTCGATGAAATCAAATATTTAATATTTTAATTTCTTCGCTCTGGTGTTGAGGCAAAACGCGGCGTTGAGTTCCGCCACTCAGAACGCAATGCCTCCAAAATTCGGCGGAAAATGGGCAATGGAATGTCTTAACATTAGACTCCCCAAAACAAAAAATATAATATAAAAATTACATTAAACATTATAACAATAAAATCAATCTTACAGTAGTTAAGTTGGCAAGTCTGTAGAGTTCAGACATGGCGGTCGTGACTCGAGGCTGGAGGCGCTCGCTCGCCGCATACTTTTTATATTTAACTTTAAACTCAACTTCTAGTTAGTTATATTTCTAGTTGTTTTATAAAGTAACGTAAGTGCAAATAAATGTTTATTTTTGGCACGGCTGTGGGTTCTATTCTTATTTGGTAAATGATTGATTATATTTAAATAACTTAACTTAACTTAGCTTCACGCTGTATCCCTTGCGGGTTAGTCAGAGAGAACGGAGCGCCAAACGCTGCGGTCTCTACATACCTCTTTCGCCTCGTCCACTGTCATCAACCTCTTCATACATGCCCGAAGGGCAAGAGGTTAATATTTAAATCGTTTTAATTTTATAATATTATATATATTTAAATCGTTTTAATTTTTTTCTGGCTATGTATTTCTTTACTGAGTAGTTTGATTTTGCTTTTTGATTCGATAGGAATACCACAGAGGTGATTCTATATAAACTTCATGGTATTTTTTTAATTTCTATATATAATAAAAACAGAAAATATGTCTATATTTACACTTTTTTATATAGTATGGTATAAAATTTGACTATATCTTTATCTATATTTATGAAACATACCTTGCCAATTCTAAATATCACAGTAATAAAGTAAGAAAAAAAATACAAAATACGTACAAAAAAAGTTTATTTATATTGCTTGACATTGTAGAACAAGATTAACAACAGTTTAAATAACAAGTACACTATTGATATTAAAAATTCAGAACATGAGCTTTTTTATTATTTTTTAAGAACTTTTTTATAGTATTGTATTAAAAAAAATGTTTTTAGAGATAATTTATGGATTCTATCTTATATTTCCTTAAATAATGAAATAAGAAAACATTTCTACATATACAGACACATAAGAAATTAAAAACTAAAAATTATTTAAATAAATTAACTGACATCAGACTGACAACTGGTTTTTGACCATATATATAAAATAGATATATTATTGTCCAAGGTGGCATAACTAAGTACATTGTCTTGATAATAAACACAAAAAATAACGATGAAACAATATTTATATTATTTATATATATTTAGAGAAAAAATATAGTTCAAAATACTTTATGGGAAACTCTAAACCTATATAGTTTCTTACTAAATGCCTTATTAAATTCAATTAAATGTTACAAGTTTTTATTCAACATA
>JAATLQ010037428.1:24102-54192 GCA_013421005.1 Heliconius erato x Heliconius himera
AAGAGTAGAGCGATTTAAGTATCTGGGTCACTGGGTGTCAGACTGCCTCAGCGATGACGTGGATTTAGAGAGAGAGCGCAGGGCATTGGCCGTGCGCTGTAACATGCTGGCCCGAAGGTTTGCACGGTGTACTGATTCTGTAAAGGTAACATTGTTCAAGGCTTATTGTCAATCCTTCTACACCTGCAGCCTTTGGGTTAGGTATACGCAGCGTGCGTACGGCGCCCTGAGAGTCCAGTTTAACAATGCATTCAGAGTGCTGTTCGGGTTACCGCGCTACTGTAGTGCCTCCGGAATGTTTGCTGAGAGGCGTGTTGACGACTTCCACGCTATTATTCGTAAAAGGAGTGCATCTACGCTCCAGAGGTTACGAACTAGCTCGAACGGCATTCTGTCTGTACTGGCTGACCGCTGGGACTCGAAAATTCTGCGCCACTGGGTACGGCTACATGTTGGCTAAGGACTGATTTTGTTTTTCTTTTCCCTTTGTCGACTTTTTATTATTTACTAACATTAGGTTTTTAAGGTTGTCTTGTAATACTAACAAAATATGGACATGTGTCTGAAATAAAATAAATAATAAATAATAAATAAATAAAAATAGTTAAATATAATATTATAATAAAGAAATTACCCCATCTATTATAGTTAAACATTGACTTTTGATCAATTGTATCAACCTAAACATAATAACAATGAAAAAAAAATAAAAACTATAATATTAAATATACATGAATAATTCAGTCAAATAGTTTAATTTAAAAGAAAAAATACGATTATATTCTGCTTAAGTTCTCCAAAAAAAACAAACAAAAAATAAACTTATATCTTAGGCAAATGGTATACATCTTTTTATAAATATATAGAATAAATGGATATTTCAAGGCTTAGTTAAAACTTTATATAGAAAGCATATTTATTATTTAATATTACATTAGAACAAAGCTAGCCGATACTACTTAAAAACTAAAGGAATATTAATATATTTAAAGTTTCTTTCTAATATTTAAATATTAAAGTTATTTACAGTATAAATGAATGCAATTTAATTGCTTTTACTAGCGAGAGACTACTTAGATTGTTACTTTATTTTGTAAAAACATATGATTTAAAACTTATTATAATTACAATATTTATTATGATTGAGAATTTTACTTCAATATTTCAGAATAACTGTCACACTCACAAGCGCCCATTAGCGCTTAATTGGCATTAAATTGTCATATTAGTCCGTTTTAATACAAGTTAAGCAGTAACTAATGTAGATTATTGCATTGTTTTATTGCTAAGTCAAAATAAACATATATGTTAAAAAAATGTTACTATTTTATGTACCTAACTGGATTAAGAGGCCAGTCGTGGCGCAGGGGCACAAAGTGTGACTGTAGAATCGACTATCGGTAGTGGGTTCGATCCTCACTCGAGGAAATGAAATATTTACTTACATTTACATTTTCATTTCTTCGCTCTGGTGTCGAGGCAAAGCGCGGCGTTGAGTTTCGCCACTCAAAACGCAATGCCTCCAGAACTCGGCGGAAAGGGGAGAACGGTGTGTCTTAACACTAAGTTTCTTCTGACTTTGTGAGGGATACAGCGTGAAGCTGACCTAACTGGATATATACGAAATAGCTTATAATTTGAATAATATGATCTAAGGAAAGGCTAAATTATATTGGTTTTGGTTCATGAAAATGATACTAAAATTGTTTTTAATCCAAATTTTAATACAAAACTTTTTCTATTACTACAACTATGATTCACCCCGAAATAGAAATGAACCTATGAACACGGTACCGACTTCAGCTGGCATTGCGTGATGAACCTAGTACACATCTTAAAACTAGAAATGATTTAGATTATAGTTACTACAATATCAATTTTACTCTCTAATTTTCCTATTCGAATCTATATCTATTTTTTCTCTCATATTTTACTGTTGTCGTTGTTTGAACGTGTGTACTATTATAGCATTTAAATTCACTGTAAAAACTAACGTTAAAGTATTATTTATTATTTATAAGCGATATAAATGTGTACATATAGATGTTGATTGTATCTAAGTTTAAACCTATAAAATATCTTATATTTGTACGTAAGGAGAGTGTCACTAAAAAATCTAACTACCAAAATTATTAATTCAAAGTACTTTGTTCTGTCTTTATTTATATCTTAAGATTATTCTGTAGTTACAACATTTTTTTGTTCTATAATTAGAACTATGATTCAAGCCGAAATAGAAATGAACCTATGAACACGGTACCAACTGCGGCTGTCCTTGCACGATGTACTAATAAACAATCTTAAGTCCCGTATTTATATACCGCTCTCAACTCTGAAATTGACCTTGAGATGCCGTTTTAATGATCTGCTGAAATCTGCATCTTAAGATCGATTCTACAGTTGAGAGCGGTATATAAATACGTGCTTTACTACGTCTCACATCTCAAAACTAGAAACGATTAATCGAATATTGATTATATCTATAATATCGATTTTATCTATTCGAATCTATATCTAGATTTTATGTATATCTATATGTGCTAATATCGTTGTTTGAAAAGTCTGAACAGTTATTATATTGATATAGATTAAGTCACGACTATTTATTTTTATTGCTATTTATTTCTTAAAGTATAAAATTTGTCAAGTGAAAATCTAATTTCAAAATATCGCGATTTAAAAATGTCTTTATATGAGCAGAAAGTGGAATATAATAGAGTATCACTAAAGCCTTAAATTACCTCAAAATGTGAAAAATCCATCAATTTGTTATTACAAAACTAGAAAACTATTAAAATTTGAACATAACCATATTCGAACCCGCGCCTCTACGAAACAGCCGCGGGTTCAACAGTCTCGTTACAATCAAATTGCTTTAGTTTCCTGAATACTCTCCTTTCCTTAGCATTAAAAATAACACTATAAATTTAAAATAAAACCTAAACCCATATTTAAAATACATTTATATACACATAAAATTATAATTAACCGTCATTCCGAGCTATCCCGTCTATACTTCACCATATTACATTTATCATTCGGTATAGAATTACTATAATGCGAACTAACCGCCTCCTGCATAACGCTAGCTATTTGGGCACGAGCCCACATTTTTATATTCGAGGGTAACAGCTTCATTTCCGGCAGAAAAGATAAAAGAAACAACTTATCACTATCACTATCATCCGATATATCCACGGGGAAGACGGGCATCTCCAATTCTTCAGGAGGCTGTTCGTCATCAGAGCTGGACTTCTTCCGACGTTTCTTTTTCGGCTTTTGGGTGTTTGTACTGAATAAGGGATCTTCGGGTTGATTTGTAAATATTATTTGATTGCCATCTTGATCGTCGCTAAAAAGGAAATTTGTAAATCGTCGTTTTTTTTTATTGTAATTAGCTAAATCCTTTAGGAGTTAATTAATGGTAATTAGCCTTAATGGGCGTTAAATTGGAATTGTAATTATTGATTAGATCTAATAAATAATTAATAGTTGAAAAGTTTAACTACTTAGCTATGACGTAATCGAAAAGTATTTGCGATAGTTTTACATTCAAATCCTATTTTTAAACAACACATATATTCAAACAATTTTATACAAAACAAAATATTTATTTACATTTGTATCATTACACTTACATATATATAAATAGCATCCCCGCCCCTATCCCGAATTAAATCCCTTTCCACCCTTTGCCCTCCCTACAGGATATTCCGGACAGGTTACCGCACTTGTCCGGCCCTCATTGGACGATTGTACTTAGGGATAGGCCTTTGGCTCTACGGGGTTGTTTAAGTGACACGGGGATGGAACATTGACCTTCTTTTTAACTATTAAACTATTTTTTTCATTTAGTTTTATTTTAAGGCAAGGAAAAAATAGTAAGAAATCATTGATCTCACACAATTATGTGAGATTTTACCAAATAATAGTCTTTTACTTATGACAAAATTGCAAAAAATCCTAAAAAAAAATACTTACTCATCACTAACGCTGCCCTCGAATCCGCCCAGAAAGCTCATACGTTTAAAGTAAATATACACACGTCTGTTGCCGCGCGGCACCGCCCTCCTCGCTCTCAGCTCTCTGTTGTACGCGTCGCGGAGAGATCGCCATTTTCTTTGCAATTGTAACACTGGACATATGAAATGTATTTTTTATTATTATTTTTAAGCTACAACAACAAGGAGATGGAAGCTAGTGTCTAGACACTTCCATCTCAATAAAATAAAAGAAATAGAATACCTCTATCATAAGCAGTAGCTTTGTTAAACGTATCCCAATCGCTGTATATGGCCGCCCCCACTTCCTTCCACAGCTGTAGCTTCTCCTCTCTATCAGCTGGCTGCTCCGTGCGGTACAGGCCCGGACGTTTCTTGATCTCCTCGATCAAACACACCGGGTTCAATTGATACAGTGTTTTTCGAATCATTACTTATTGCCTAAAACGAAGTTAAGGACAGATTTTTTTTTTCAGAGAATTAGTCTAGAATCTGTTGAACTAAAAAAATATGTTATTATTTAAAATGTTAATTAATATTTTTTCAATGTATTGCTTTCATTACTAATTTCGTGAATTTAGTAAATCGATGATATATGTATATGTAAGAAAGTATTTAATATAGCGGCGAAACCAGTTCGCAAGTCACAGTCCACTTGCCTATACGTTTTACGCGATAAGTTAAAACTGTGTTTAATTTGTAAACTCTACATTTCTTTCTATTCTGTTTTAGTAATACGAAATTAAGTTGATATCATTTTTATTGTTTATGACAATTAAAACTGTCAAAAATTGATATCTATACCACAGATAATAAACAACTTTTGCTTATAAGGAATCTGTTCAAGGCGCGTTTTTAATGTTACCTTAGGCTGAATATATTCAGATTTTAATAACTTTCACCCTAGATACGTCACTTACCTTCAATTGTTAATAAATTCACACTTTTCAATACAAGTAACTGTGTACGTATAAAAAGACAAGTCTTCGTAAATATTGCGACAAGACTGACGCACGTTCCGTCCGAGTCGTGGGCTGCGACTGCCGCGTCGCGTCGGTCGCGCGCGGGCGCGGGGCGCGACTGTCGGCCGTCGGCCCGCCCCCTGCGACCTGCGACGCGGCAGTCGCATGTCCGCGTTGCGTTGAAACGCTATCTGTGATGCTGTACGGCGTTTATTTACGTAACTCTGTTTTAGATTTAGGATTTAATTTCAATTTTTAGGTAGTTTCCATTAGATTAGTCACAGATTCAAATTATATATACTGTATCTGTGTATGTTGAGGCCAGTCGTGGCGCAGGTCACAAAGTGTGACTGTAAAATTTAATTTCTTCGTTCTGGTGTCGAAGCGTTGAGTTGAGTTTTAATCTATGAGAATAACCTATATAACGTATTTTTAATCTATATAATATTGACGTTCTGCAAATTGGTAGCGCATTTGCAATTAAAATGTTTCGTTGTGTAAATATTATGTAACTAAAAATAGAATCTGTATATTTCAGGTAATCTAAACGATAAACTAAACAATGCTCAACTTAACTAAGCTACGTATTTAACTCGGCCCACGTTACGAGGGACGAAGGTGCGGCGTGTAATTACTACATTATTTATGTTTCGTTTTAAATAGAAATCTACCGCCATCTAGCCACCTGTTATTTTTATATATTGATGTTATCTGATTTTATTCAAATAAGTTGTATGACGTATTATGGCTATTGTAACAGTTTCATAGATTTTTTTCAAGTACATTTGAGTTTAACCATAGAGAATAGCCAAGACATTTTTTTAAATTACAAAATATTCTGTCAAAAGTAACAAATATTTATCTTAAATTGTTTTAAGAATCAACATAATCTAAGATTTTAAAAATATAATATTTAAGAAATTAGAATATTTAGAAAGATGCACAAAATAATTGATGATTACATTAGTTAAATTTATTTTACATTATTTTAACACAATATTATACTTACCTACGAAAGCTTAATTGCTTAAATTCGACGAATTCACAGATATTATAATTTCGGGACCAACTCATGAATAACGTAATTTATTAATTTAATCTTGTATTTCATTTAAATTTAGAAGATATTTTTGAATAATAATAATAATCCTTTAGGTATTTTCTAATTTTGCAATTATGATACTTGGGTAACTTATTATTTATTTATAAAAAAAATGTAATATGTAGTACATTAAACGATCAATCTTCATCGGTTCTACGTGACTTCTCCATTCTTCGTGACATTGGCACAGCAATTTATGACCAAATGACACGCTTAAAAAGCATAAATAAAAAAATGAAATGATTAATCTATAATAATAATTCATTTTACATATAATTATACATATTCTTGTCAGTTATATACAATAAATCATTAAAATAAAAATATTATATAACGTTACCATAAAAATTCTCGTGTCGTATTTTGATATTTTCCACGGAACCGACATTTCTAAGCCCGCCTTTTTATTTTTGACGCAATGCTGCAAATGTTTTTTTTTTAAATAAAGAATCCACAGATAAATTTAATGCATCCAGTGTATATATATATATTATTCAAACGTCATTTAAAATTTAAAAATATGGAAGTGCCACGATGCAATGGTTGCGGTGAAATTTTTTTTTTTTAGTGAATACAACGCGGCGTTGCCAGCTCGCGCGTTTGAGTTTCTAGCTCTATTTCGTGGCGCTTATTTTATATTATTACTTATTGTTTAGTTGTTGAATAGTGTTTTAATGTATCTATTTAAAATTAAGTTTATGATGCTATTTATTGCATCATTGTGTAGTTGAAAAATATTTTATTGTAGACAATGGTTGTAGATTTCATATAGTGAGTGATCTTTGGAATGTTTTTATTTTAAATTTATCGAACTACACAAAATATCTCCAAATATAAAGAAAAAGAAAATACTATATAAATGACTTATGACTAGGTTCACTGCATACCACGTATAACGAGGGATAAAATGTGTAAAGAAAAATAAATAAATAATAGTTTAGTTTAAAAAACATTCATAGCCACGTTTGATCTATTTTTTATTTAATTTATAAATACTATCGATACATATATTAGACGTCTGTTAGACCTATATTACAACATCAATGGTCCCTATTCACGGCGCTTTCAGAATTGCGTGAATTGCCACTTGCTCTCCGCTTTGGACCTGTCACTGTCGATAGTTCTCCTAAGCGACTTCATTAAATTTTGTGCAAGATTGTACTTCACATATATATTTTAATTTGTTAATTCTAATAACATATATTATACAAAGATGGTTTTTAACTTCCTTGGCGCCATCTTGAATATGTCAAGTTTCTTTTTTTTTATATATATAGACCTTTAATAATTTCGTTTGCTGCATAAATCCATTTACACATTTAAGTTATTAGATTATAATATAAATATTACATTAATAGAAAGTATATATATTAAAATAATTTAAAGTATTTATCTATATATACATCCAGAATTCGGTGAAAAATGAGGAATGACGTGTTAATACTAGGATCTCTGTGTACGGGATACAGCGTGAAGCTGATTAATAATGCATCTATATATGTTTTTTTTTTTAATTTTCATAATTCTCGTTACGTAACTCGAAACATCAATTATATGTGTTGTTTATCAAACGTGACAGCCAAATTCTAAGCGTCGGCAACACTAATACCACACTAACAGCACGCTGAGACAGAGCAAACCAGTTTTTTTTTATTGGAACCAACTAATATTTAGTTGCGTGGGCGCTTAAATCTACTCTTAATGAAGAAAAACTAGCGTCTAGACAACGCCTGCTGTAATAATACACGATTAATCTTACGTTTGCTTCTTTTTTTTTTTTTTTTATAATGTCTACGGTTTGTGATCGGTTTCCATAATTATTGCTGTTAGGCGCTAAAACGCAAATACTATATATATGTTCCAATATCGAGTTTACTAAACACATTTTTACGAAAACGTATTTTCTCATGAGCTTCTAGAGCGAGCTGTTAATTAACTTAATATATACTAATCTAATTATTAATCTAATCGGCTTCACGCTGTATCTCGCACACAGCAGGGTAGACAGAGGGAACCTAATGTTAAGACACTCCGTTCCCCACTTTCTGCCGAAATCTGGAGGCATTGCGTGTTGAGTGGCAGAACTCAACACCGCGCTTAGCCTCGACACCAGAGCGAAAAAATGGAAATATAAATGTAAATTGATATTTCATTTCTTCGAGTGGGGATCGAACCCACAACCAATCGGTTTTACAGTCACACTTCGAGCCGCTGCACCACGACTGGCCTCTAATATATACGTTATACTATAATTAAAAATAAATAAATAAAATCATCAGCAAAAACACAAAAATAGTAAAAACAAGTAGAATTGAACGATTCAAAGCGAAATATCGCGTCTCCGTAGTGGGTCTGTGGCAACTGGCGGAGCACGCGGTATTGATGTAGGTGCGAAGTGCGGCAACAGCGCCACGCCGCCGCGCCGCCGGTACCGCTACGCGGCGTTGCCGCTTCGACCCACTTCCAGCGGGGGCCGCGTTTTTCATTTTTGCTAATTTATTTCATTTTATTTTATATAGTTTTTTCTCTTTATTTATGGATTTATTTTGGATGGCTTATAGTTATGGGTGAAGTTGTTTATTTTTTAAATAGAATAATGTATTTCGTTGTGTTCTTAATATGCTAACATTCGTTAGCTATATTACTGCAGTTAAACGATGTGCTCCGCATATAACAGGTTAGGTAGAAGGGACCTAGTGCTAAGGCACTCCGTTCCCCACGCCAATTTTTTTAGACGTTGCATGTTAAGCGGAAGTCAACTCCGCCCTTCAACTTGTTACCAAAGGGAGGATATTAAAGTAATTCACTATTTCTAGTGTATATCGAACCCACAATCGTTGCTATACAGTCAGACACTGTATCGCTACACCACAGCGGCCTCAAGTCTTAAGTTATATTACGAAGGGTGCAAAAAGGAAATATTTATAAAAAAAAAATTATATATCTTCTCCCGAATTAACACTCATAACGTAGTAAAATCTAACTTTTTGAACGTTGTCATATACAAAAAAAATATGTGTAAATATGTAGGTTCAAATCGTGTATCTTAAATGTTTAAACGTACTTAAACTTGTAATTTAGCTTTATGCTTTTACCTAAAGACGCTCCATTTTCTGCTTTATCCGAGATATTGTGCACCTACCTATTGAGTGGCGGAACTCAACACCGAATTTTTTTACCAGGGCGAGGTAATACAGAAAATAGATTCCTCCAAATAGAAATCAAACTCAAAACCATCGCGGTTACAGTCAGAAACTGTCAGTCCAGTCAGTTCTTTATAATATTCCTAAAGTAGGACTAGGCATAGGCATAGGCTTAGGGCATGTATGAAGAGGTTGATGACAGTGGACGAGGCGAAAGAGGTATGTAGAGACTGTAGCGTTTGGCGCTCCGTTCTCTCTGACTACCCCGCTAGGGATAAAGCGTGAAGCTAAGTAAGTAAGTAGTAAGTAGGACTATATTTCAGAAGCCAATATTAGGTACAACTTTAAACGTCACATAACCTAACTTCCCCAACACACTAGGTCTAAAGTGTAAACATTTACTTCAGCTGGAACTTCGTTTTATTAAAAACTTGTATCATAAATCTGTCTGGATGTTCGTAAATAAAACTATAAATATATAAAATGGCGGCCTTTGAAATGGGATCTCTTTGAGGTATTATAAATTTAGACTGACGTTCCGAATTAGCAAAATAGACGAGCTGTGTTAAAGTGTTTCATTTGTGCTTGACTGAACGCGATATGGTTGTAAGTTCGAATTCTGTTCAAGGGTTGTATATATTATAAAGCTAATGTGTGTTTATGTTTGGTTGAACGCACTGATATCAGGAACTACTGTTTCGAATCACGTTAATAATTTTGATGTCTTTGTGTCTGCGATCAAAATAACATCGTATATATGTATTTTCTTTTCACAACGCAGGCGAAGCTGCAGTGAAAAGTTAGTTTATTATAATAAATGCTTCTATTGTCTCGTTCGTCAAAGAGTAGAAGTAGAGTTATATCCCGCTACCTGAAACCAAATATATTTAAATTAGTAGAAATTTAAAATCAAAGTAAATAAGACCGTCGTGGCGCAGTGGCGCAGTGTGTGATTGTACAAACGACAACTGTTGAATTTATATTATTCCTCATTACAAAAAAAAGCACGGCGTTAAGTTCCAATTCTGACTAGCAATACACATCTCAAAATTGACCGGAAATCGGAGAACGGAGGAGTGTCTTAACATCACCCTGCCCTGCTATAGGGGCCGTTCAAGTATTACGTAAGCAGTTTTTTTGCAATTATTGACCGCCCCCTCCCCAATGTCATCAAAAATAAGCAATCCTCTTACAAATATTTCATTGAAAAAGTCTAAAAATAAGCAAACCCAAGACCCGCCCGCCCCCCTACAGTGCTTACGTACTACTTGAACGGCCCCATAACGGCTATAGAAGGATTGTCTATAAACATTCCTATTCATATCAGATATGAACCCGCAACCTTGTGAACATTATTAGTAGACAATGCTAAACATAAATGCATCTAATAGAAGCATGCGAGCGCCGATTTGCATATAATATGAGCAAAGGTTGCGGTAGGGCAGACAAAGTAGGTTAATTATATCGATTGTGTATATATATATATATATATATATATATATATATATATATATATATATATCGTATGGAAACTAATGTAAAATAAAAATAGTGATTGAAATACTTATTAAGAAAATGTATAAAAGTTTGAAAGGGGTTCAAACGGGATTTGAACCTGCGCCTCTTCGTTCTTAAGAACGTATAGCTTAGAAAAATACTTATTTAGAAAACGTATAAAAATGTTGAACGTAGCGGGACTCGAACTCGCGCCTCCTGGAAACCGACCAGGTAATTTTCTTTCTTAAGTGTGGATTAACACTTTAAAAATGTTAAAAACGTATGGCTTAGTTGGTCAGAGCGCTTGGACAGTTTCCAAAGAGGTGCAGGTTCAAGCCCCGCTACCTTCAAAATTTTATACGTTTTCTTAATAAGTATTAGTCATTTTATTTTCGTTTTTGGGTCGACGACATTGTAATATAGCGTTATTTCATGGATGTGTAAACGCAGTGGTAGTTGGTTCGATTTTAATTAGGCGAATTAAGTTTCATTTCTTTGCTTCTGGTAACAAGACAATGGTGCGGTGATTAGTTTCGTCTTTCAACACGTAATACCTGGAATTCGTATAGAAAGTCCAGAACGCAGTGCCTTAATTCTAAGTTTCTTCTGTCTACTCTACTATACGAGAGATATAAAAAAGCGTAATGTAAAAAAAAGATAAATTTAAAAAAAAAATAAGCCATAAAGTATTAGATGGATAAAGTTTTAAGCTGCACATGCAAATAGCCCTTAAAAGTTTAACAACTGTAGTTTCTAAAATCCAATACCTATAGGATGGTATGAGAGGTTAAAAGTTTTAAGATTTGGTAGTACTTGGTTCAATTGTTTGGAACGAGTTACTATATTTTGGGTTACTTTATTTGAAACGAATCAAAAGTATTTTAATAATTAAGAATTTCATTCTTTTAACAAATTTCTGAGCACAACCGTTCGATTTAATGTTTCCATTTCTTCGCTCTGGTAAAGATGCAAAGCGCGGCGTTGAGTTCCGCCACTTAACATTCAATGCCTTTAGAATAAGACGAAAAATGGACATCAGACTGTCTTAACAGTAGGTACCCTCTGCCGCAACTTGCGGAGGACAGTGTAAAGCTGAAAACAAAACTATTTTAACAATACCGATACCAATAACCTCCAATTTTTGTAATCGGTTAATAAATGTGAACCTAAGATGCTGCACTAAAAACCCAGTCAGTTAAATGACATTATGATCCGCGACCGACCTGCCTGCACAGCCGGCGCGCGTACGGTCGGTGACTCACTTACACTATAAATAGAACTAGATGTCTATTAAACTTGCGAACTAATGTATGTTTGTTCTTTTATTTTATGTTTTTTTTAATATTTAACTTAGATAAATTATTTTCGATTTACTTTTCTGGTAAGTCAAATATAAGTGTTGAAACACTACGTTTTTTAGCTTCACTCGGTGTCCAACGTATGGTAGGGTAGGCAGAGGGACCTTTGAAGTTAATGTTAAAACACTCCGTTCCCGTTATGACAATTTTGTTACCTACTTTCCGTCGAGAATCGAACCCATAACCTATCACACGCTTATGCCCCTGCGCCATGACTGGCCTCTTTCTCTATTCCCCACCTTTACTCCATTTCCCAATTTTCGTGATATTATATGAAGCGAAACTCAACGCCGTGCTTTTTTAACTACAGCTAAGAAACAAAAAAAAGGGACACTTATATAATCATTCCCCAATCCAGAAAAGATAAAAACATTCACAGACAAATCTCCGATACATCGATTTATCTATATATATACATATTTTCGCATGATTTCTGCCCCATTGTGCGTGTAAAGGCAACACAGTAACAAAGTAAACACCTGCTGTACGCCCGAACAAAGCACGGCCTGCTCCATGGGATACACCCGTGTAGCTATCATATTGAGAGATGTTACTTACTTATTGTTGTAAATTCCCATGGATTTTATTTTTGAGTTATTATTATAGCTAGAGAAAGATATTGAGGCCTGTCGTGGCGTAGCGGCACGTGGTGTGACTGTAAAACCGACTGGTTGTGAGTTCGATCCCCACTTGAGGAGATGAAATATTTACTTAAATTTATTTCATTCTGGTGTCGAGTCTAAGGGCGGCGTTGAGTTCTGCAATTCAACACGCAATGCTTCCAGAATT
Organism: Heliconius erato x Heliconius himera; assembly: GCA_013421005.1. Taxonomy (NCBI): domain Eukaryota; kingdom Metazoa; phylum Arthropoda; class Insecta; order Lepidoptera; family Nymphalidae; genus Heliconius; species Heliconius erato x Heliconius himera. The sequence goes on from JAATLQ010037428.1 coordinate 36,955, forward strand.
TGGCAGAAAGTGGGGTACGAAGTGTCTTAACACTAGGTTCTCTCCTCCTACCCTACTGTGTGCGGGATACAGCGTGAAGCTGATTTAATTTGATTATTTTTTTTAAATTATAGCTTGAGAAAGATATTTTCAAATATGTTTTCTTTTGAAATATATTGTCAGCTTCACGCTGTATCCCGCACACATATTGTATTTACTTAATTTTTTAATCATTGTTTGACATTGACATCTGTCACTCAGTGACCTTTCAGCGGAATGTGAAAAACTGTATATAAATACAAGATATGTATATTTAATGATTAAATTCAGCATGGATAATATGACTTATATTTTCCGAGAAATGTATTAACAAATCTACAAACATAGATATTATATACATATCATATTTAAATGCTACTCAATTCCGAAAATAGAATATACCTAAATATAACAACTTGTTAGAATAACAGACCTTTGTTTTATAATAAAAAGTTTTACTTTCTTTTTGTCTATAAAATATAATTCACTGCAACTATAATATAAATGCAGTGTGCACTTAAAACACAATTACAAACCAATCATCATTTAAAAACATTGCTTGGTATTTGATAACACTGTGTTGATAACAATATAGTGATAATATAACAAATTATAGTCAACGAGAGGCCGGTGTGGCGCAGAGGTACGAGGGTGTGACTGTTAACGCTTCAGTTGTGGGTTTGATTCTTACTAGGTAAAATAAATTAGTATTTATTAACATTTTAATTTCTACGCTCCGGCACCAAGCCCGGCGTTGAGTTTCGCCACTTAATACGCAAAGCCTCGAAAAAATCGACGACAAATGGTGAACGGAGTGTCTTAACACTAGCCTAGTGTAGCTTGAAGCTATTTTTTTTAGTAAACGAGTATTTCTAACGTCCTCCATATATTATATATATTACAACATAATTTTTTTACCTCTATAGCTATTATTAGTTCAGACACAATTATAAGAGAATACATGAATAACGATGGCATAATGTTGAATAATTACAATCATAATTATTTAATTAAAAAAAAAATCAAAAAAAAAAAAACAACCGTATAAGGCACATCACTATACCATAGTGTTTTTGCACCACCAGTTGCAATACAATACACATCCGGTGAATTGTAGAGATCTGCATCTTCATGCTCCCCCGACTACCTGTGCATAACTTGGAATTATCTAATTAGAAATATACTCTATTCACTTGTAATACAGTCTAATTTGCTATAAAATGTTATAAATTTACCAATACAAAAAGGTAGTTGGGAGGAAAATGAGCTTTATTGTCATTAAATTATGGTGTATTTTAGTTTGTAGGTAAGTAACAAAGCAAGAGTGCAGTGACTGCAACTATAAACTAATCTCTTTTAGCCTTTTGGTTGTGTTTTGTTGTATGATGTAGAAACGCAGGTAGGCAGTTCATATTTGTTTAGGTTTCTAAGAATTTTGGTTTTTATATGTTCGAACTACGTAGGTCCATATCGGTTTTGATGTTTAGCACACCTGTGCAAAATTTAGTGTTTTTTTTCATAAAATTTTATGTTAAGTTTCTATTTTTGTATGATTTTCTAACGATTTGCACTTTAAACGGGGTGGTATAGTGATACGTCACTACGTTCTGCATTTTTCATAGCTTAGGACACATTCCACGTTAAGTATCCAATAACACATTGTAAAAAAAAAGTATTTCTCTCGATAAAGCCATTTCATTTTGAACTATTATCGAATTAAGTTAGAAATTACCTATAGTAATACATAGAGGGAGAAGCGGTAGCGGTTGTAAGGCAATTTTGGGCGATAAATGGACACCAACACTAAAATATATTTTAATTGGAACCGAGGTAAGTGCGTTTAAATTAATTCTGTTGCTTTATAATACGTACAAAAGTAAGGATTTTATATTTAAATTTTATTGACAGCATCAGAATTACTATTTTAGATTATTCTCTCCCGCAAAATCCACTTTCTAAAAATAAATGTATACAATACAATAATATATACAATATAAATAGAATAATATGTAAATCTTAATTAAAATGCAACTATATATTTAAATATTCTAACATTTAACGTTTTTCATAATAATAATTAGTATTCATCGAGGCCATTGACCCCAACAAACATAACGAAGTCGAATTAAAAGATAAAAGATAAGAAACACATTGTAGGGAACAAAGAGTTTTACTACTGTACGCTCTGTGATGAGCGTTCAGATAACAGAACGTTCTAGAACTAACGAGTTTTGTTACACGAAATCTCGTTAATTTGGATATTAATAATAATAAATTAAGAATGCTGTGTTCATTGTGTGGAAATAATACGGGTTTTAATAGAAAGATTTTTTTTTATCAGCTTCACGCTGTATCCCTCACACAGCAGGGTAGGCACAGGGAACCTAGTGTTAAGTGTAGTGTACCTAGTACTCATAGAAGGAAATAATATAAAAATTGTCATCTTTTAGAATCCGTTGTAGCCCAGGGGCACAAGGGTGTGACTGAAACGTGACGTTTGTGGGTTTGAGTCCCACACGAGGGAAATTATTTCTTAATATTTTCATTATTTTGCCCTAGTACCAAAGCAAAATACCGGCGTTGATTTCCGCCACGCAATCTTTCGAAAAATTCGGTGAAAAGTGAAGAACGGAGTGTCTTAACATTAGGTTCCCTTAACCTACCCTGTTGTGTGCGGGAAACAGCGTGAAGTTGATTTTATCTCCTCTATCGATTTTAACAGCAATACCAACGGCCATATTTACTCACGCTGCGCTGTTTGTGTTTGCCAAACATTAGTTCCATAGTTTCATATAACTTAAATAAATTTCATTTAAATCTAGCGAGTGGAGCACAAATGTCTTACGTTTTTATATATATGTAGTTTATGCGCATTGCCGAATTGTTATTGATTTTTAAATTATTATAAAGATGAGAAAGATGTAGATTGAGGCCAGTTGTGTAATATAAGTATTTTTTTGAGGCCGGTCGTGGCGCGGAGGCTCAAAGTGTGACTCTAAAATCGACTGGTTTGATCCTCACTCGAGGAAGTGAAATATTTATTTACATTTATATTTTCATTTCTTCGCTCTAGTGTCTGTCGTTGAGTTCCGCCACTCAGCACGCAATGCCTCCAGAAATCGGCGAAAAGTGGGGAACGGAGTGTCTTAACACTAGGTTCCCTCTGCCTACCCTGCTGTGTGAGGGATACAGCTTTAGGCTGATCAAAATCAAGTATTTTTTCTCTCGAGTAGGAATCGAACCTACAACCATCGCGTTACACTAACACACTGGTGCCTCAGCGCCACGACGGCCCCAAGTTACGTCGGTACGTGTATAGTTTAAAGAAATACATAGTTTACTATGCAACAAAAACAAATAAGTCTTTAATTAACATTGTAAAAGAACTTCGCCTCAATTGTTGCGAAATAAACAACTTTGTTAGAACTAATTTAAAAGGTTGCTTTTATTTGCACATTAAAATGAATGTAAAAACAGAGAAGAATTTCAACGTTTTCCATTTTAAAACGTAATAGTATGTTGTTGTTATGTTTTCGTTTCAGTTTTGTCTTAGAGCTAGTTTGACTTTACGCAACAAAATGGTGCAGTGGCACAGCGGAAATAAGGTTTGGGATCGATTCCTATTCGAAGGAACCTTGCTTCCTTAATATTTTTATACATGGTGCACCATTTACTCATCAAGCAATTCTCTAAACAAGCGAAAGAACACAACAAAGTGAAGTTCTAGGTTCTATATAGATGCGATCTTCACAAATCTTTCTCTCTTTTTCTCCTTTTCTGTATATGTGCTTTCTAGCATAAATAGAAATATGACAAGCGCAAAGAATATCTCATACAGTGTTGCATTGCATGCGCAAAGGTCACCATTTACCATTAAACAAATATTCAGCTCACCTACTGTCACGTAACGTCGTTGAAGTAGTTAGTATAGTAGAAACGAACTACAATAATTAAATTAAAAGTAACTAAAACATATTAAATTACACGTCTTCGAAAAAAAATTGTATTTACACGAAATAAATATTTTTTTATTAAATTAACTTAATATAGGCCAGTCGTGGCGCAGTGGCACAAAGTGTGACTGTAAAACCGACTGGTTGTGGGTTCGATCCCCATTCGAAGAGATGAAATATTTACTTAAATTTATATTTCCATTTCTTCGCTCTGGTGTCGAGGCGAAGCGCGGCGTTGAGTTCTGCCACTCAAACGAATGCCTCCAGAATTCGGCAGAAAGTGGGGAACGGAGTGTCTTAACACTAGGTTCCCTGATAAAAAAAACTTTCCTTTGCCTCCCCTACTGGAAAACAGCGTTAAGCTAAAAAAAAAATAGAAAAACAAACAACAATAATCATATCAAATATTATATTCCAGACAATAATTAAATTAAAACTAACTAAAATAACGTTATAATAACCGTTACCGTACCTACTATGTTTATACGAGGCACTTCGCTGGAAATGTTTAAATTTAAAACAAATTAAAATTTCCATTTGGCTGGGAGGTATTTCAGGATTTTTGCGAAATATTTCGCACAGTAGGAATTCTCGGGGCCTCTAAGGCATTTGAGGCGTGTACTATACCCGCGTCGTGTGCCCTCCTACCTAGGGTGGGAGGACTGAGGCCGCTGAGGCCACAGCTACCCGGTGACCCGTGAAACGTGACATGTTTTAGCTTTTCACTAAATCTCGGTCGGAGAGTATTGTATGTGATAAGTCTGAGTTGTTCGTGTTGTATGTAGGTAATTATGAAAGTTTGTTTCATCTAGTTTCTAATTTTTGTTTCAATTTTCTTATTTTTTATCTTATATTATTTTATTATTTATATACTATATTCCATTAGCCACCGTATTGTCGTCTGATACTGCTGACTATAAACACGTTGCTTGAGTTCCTCTCCTACATCCGGGTTACAGCGTGAAGCTATACTGATCTCTATTTCGTTATTCATACAGACAGATTCTTTTTACTATAATTAGATATACGTATATGTATATATACATCATAAATGCGCTTACTATTATTTTCGCTATCGTAACCGAGGTTAAGAGGACAATTACCGCCATGGCTTCTATAGCGTGACTCACTGGCGTTTGGCACTATAAAGTAAACCCACTGACATATATATATATATATATATATATATATATATATATATATATATATATATAATTTTATGTTGTTTTAATAGAACGTGACATGTGTTTTTAACGTGTTGTTTATATGTATTCTCTGTCTTGCAGGCATTTCATTTTCTTCAGTAAAATTACTTATATCCTCAAATGGTAATAGAACCCCCAACCATCGCGTTTATAGTCCGATGCTTTGATTGCTTTTTTACTAATTTAATATTAGATTCCCGTTAATTCTTCTATATGTAGGATACATCGTGAACCTAAAAAAAAAGAAAGCAGGTGCCTTCTCGTATCAAATTCGACAGAGACGTATATCTTTGTGTCACATCACTATAATATTCATAAAATCTATAATGAAAGTTTATGAATAAACATTATTCTAGTGATGCGTTATATTTTATATTTAAAATGCAAAGTTTCGCTCCCTCGTCGCTCGCAACGCGATATAAACATTTTATGTTAGCAGCTCCGTATAGTTAAAATTTCGAGTGATTTTAAATTCGTACTTTAAACTTAATAACGTTATTATGGCTATAAAAAGTTAATTTAATGAAAATACCAGTCCACCGGGCGTGTTGCTTGTTTATCAAGAAATTAGAAATTTGATAATAATAAATGATCATAAGTATATATTTAACTGTCATTTTCAATAGTTTCTGATCATAATCAGCTTCACGCTGTATCTCGCACACAGCAGGGTAGGCAGAGGGAACCTAGTGTTAAGACACTCCGTTGCCTACTTTCTGCCGGATTCTGCCTTTGTGCCACTGCGCCAAAACTGCATATAAACGTTAGATCTGTATAGTAATACCAATATCTTCATACAAATATAGTAGGTAGTCTCCCATAATAGATAGACATCAGCTTATATGAAACACAGTCGTGAGGCCAGTTGTGGCGCAGGGTCACAAAGTGTGGCTGTAAAATCGAGTGGTTGTGGGTTCGATCACCACTCGAGGAGATGAAATATTAACTTAAATTTATATTTCCATTTTGTCGCTCTTGCGCCGAGTCAAAGCGCGATGAGTTCCGCCACTCAACACGCAATGCCTCTAAAATTCGGCGGGAAGTGGGGAACAGAGTGTCTTAACACTAGGTTCCCTCTACCTACCCTGCTGTGTGCAGCATACAGTGCGGAGCTGACGAAACACAACACGGATTTAGAAATCCGTATGGAAATAACATTTGTAACCGAATTCGAACCTACACCAGGTAAATAAACAACAAAACATAAATAAAGCGTACATAGCGTAGCAGAGGTGAGGTACAGTATACCCTCACCCTAGAACTGTGACGAGGCCGCGTGAATACGAGTTGAATCAGCGCGGCGTTGCCGTCCCGCGCGGCGCGAGGCGCCATGTTGCCGCGCCGCACCACCATTCATGCAATTAATACTTGCGATATTTGTGTGTGTGTGTATGTGTGTATGTATGTGTGTGTGAGTACAGATTATATATATGGCACAGATTATGTCTTGTTTTGGTTTGTTTTTTTTTTAATTTGACATTTGATCAGTGATTTTATTAAGTTTATTGGTGTTTTTTGGATTTTTGTTTCGTTTTTGATTTTTATATTTTGACTGTTTGTGAAGTATCTTATCGAAATAATAAGAAGGAAAAGGATTTTAATATTATTTCAGGTTAATTAAATTGTTCAATTCAATTGATAATATTTTCCTTTATAACGTTTAATGAGACAGATATCGAGATCACCTAATAACCTCCTCTAATAAATAATAATAATTAATGTCTTATATTGCTCTCTACTAATGCAATGGCTGTAAGATCTCGTCTAATCATCCAATTAAGATTTAGAAGAAGAATTTTTATTCCACAGCTTCTAATAACGGCAATTCTCCACAGTAAAAGTAATATAACCCTCTGATAGACCAATTTCCGTTGCTGAATTGATCTTTTTTTTTATTTTGTAAGTAAAATTGTTATATTACCAATGGCTCTTTAAAAATACAGTAGTAAATTTTATCAATTTCAGCTTAGAAACTTAAGATAGCGAGTTTATACGTGGCGCAGGTGCGTAAGCGTTCGATCGTAAACTTGAGGAAATGCAATATTTAATAATTTTCTTTCTTCGCTCTGGTGACGAAACCTCCAGAATTCGGCGTAAAGTGGGGAATGGAAATGTTTCAACACTAGGTTCCCAGGTTCCCCTGCTCACCGTGAAACTAAAGAAAGATTACTTATCTGAAAAAAAATATATATTATCTATATTCTTTCTTGTCTAAACTTTTTCTAAATGAATAAACCTAACGTTAACTCATACAATGTCATCTTTACATAACTATATAATGAAAAACGTAAGTCAAATAGCACATACCACTATATTGCTACATTTCTCTTCATAAATTCGTAGAAATATATGACAAAGAAAGAAATTCATACGCCGTGACAATCTCACAGGATTTATAAAGCTATAAATAACACCGTTTGAGGTTTATTAAGATTTTACTCGCATATTTGCGTCTAATGAAATATGTATGACGTGACACGAAAAAAAAACACAAAACAGTTTTCTCAGAAATCACAATAGAGCCACATTGCTTGTGTGTGTCCGTTAAAAAAGATCTAGAAGTTTCCTTTTTAAAGCAACAAGAATATCGACCTTCGCGTTTCTACACAGGTTCAGCTTTCTATACAGGTTTGGGGATTATGCAAACGACGGTATTGAAATTGCCAGTTATTTAGCAATTTCTTTATTTTGGCGAGAAATGGAGAATGCTGTTCAGTCTAGATATTATAAAGGATTATAGCACGTCCGCGTTTTCGTACGGTTGGATCGTAAATAATATAAGAATTTCGGCTTTGAACTAGTTATTTTTCTTTGTATTTTTATTATACAGATTAAATACACTTACAATAGGTCCAGATATCCGTAAAAAGTGCTTTATATAAATCTTTCTGTCTCATAAATATAGTACTAAAAATAAATGTTAATGAAATTTTACTCAGACGTAGTCGTGGTGCAGCGTTACACCGCCTTACTGCAACAGTTATGGGTTCGATACCTCTACCCTGCTATACACAGGGAACAGCGTAAAACCTACAAAAATAGAAAGGAATTTTACTTTCTATACGAATGAGAGGTAGATTCGAAATCGCTACTAAATTTGTTTTGAAATAGCCTATAAAGAGCAAAACGACTATCTAACAACATCGTTTAATTTGTTCCATTTTAAATGGTTGTAGTGAATTATACGATATATCTTATATATATATCTTTGAATTTCTATTACAGTAAAACCTTTTTAAACAATTTAATTGTTTATGTCTTAAACAAATATATAAATAACTATGAAATTTAAGAAAAAGCAAGAATAAATATTTAAAAATACCTATAATTCTGTACAACCAAACTATTCCTTATTAAAGTAACCACACTATTAATTCTTTACGGAAAGTGGGGAACGAAGTGTCTTAACTAGGTTCCCTCTGCCTACCCTGCTGTGCGCGGGATCCAGCGTGAAGCTGATTTTTTTAATCCTTTATTAAAATATAAGACGTCTCAAGTGAAATCTGAACTCACAACAACCACACACATTCCAACTGCACCACAATAGCGTTATCTAATGTATCAACATTAATCCAAGGATAATAAATAAAGGATATTACTCAATTCATCTTACACGAGACATCAAAAGTAACGCCCATTATAACTTCCACTTGCCAGTTATCACCGTTGTTTTACAATTTATAGACATTCACAAAGAAATCTATTGCGTTGTCTTGTTTTAGAGGAAAAAGGTATTTTTGTTAAACGGTCTTTGGTTCAAATCAGCGTGATCCGTAATTTATATGAATTATTATCATATCAGCTTAAAGCTGTTTTTTGTCCGTCGAGTGGTGGAACTCAACGCTGGACTTTTACCAGTAGCCGAGCGAACAAATTAAAATATTTATTAAGAAATGATAATTCCCTCGAGTGGGAAACGAATCCACAACCGTCGTGTTACAGTCTCACCTCTGCTAAACATATAACAGTTGTATATTATCACAAGGTTGTTAGTACAAAACTCTTTGTTTTCTGTGGATAAAAAAAAAATAAAAAATTAATCAGCTTCACGCTGTATCCCGCACACAGCAGGGTAGGCAGAGGGAACCTAGTGTTAAGACACTCCCGTTCCCCGTTTTCTGTGGAAATATAAACTATTTTATTTTAAAAGAAATCCTTTCCGCTTAACCATTAACCCACTCACTTATCTTAAGATTTAAGAAAGCAGAAATAAAAAAAGCAACAATTTTTTTATCTTCAATTATTTTTCTCTCTTTATAATAATAATATTCGGTCCACTAAACATATTGAATATTTGGTTTGTTTAGGACAGACGGACAAACAAGCTTCAATCACTGCGTCGTTCTAACAAGTAGCTACTGCCAGCGCTGACTGAGTTTCGAGTTAATATCTATATATTGACTTTCTCGAAACCAGCTACTTTACTTAGCCATTGACGCGTTAAACTAAAATATTATATGCATTTCCCTTATTAATTTAATTAAATTTTTAGTGTTTCTGTTTTTATTTTAATTGAATTATAATTAATAAAGTTATATTAACGTTAATATAACTTCGCCAGGCCAGTAACTCAAGGCAAAGTGCGGTGTTGTGTTCCGCCACTCAACACGCAATGCCGCAAACTCGGCGGAAAGTGGGGAACGGTGTGTTTTAACACTAGGTTCCCTCTGCCTACCCTGTTGTGTGCGGGATACAGCGTGAAGCTGATTTATATTAACGTTAATCATTTTGCCGGATTTGTCAATTTTCTCGTACAAACGAAGCGGCAGGTTCAGCTTGTATTAAGTATATATAAATACGCAAACCCTCATATCAAAACTTATGTCTATTAGTTATCTGCGTCATGATTGATCAATTTAACGTGATTGACAGAAACTGTCAATTTTTTATTAAAAATGCCCTGATAATTGTTGTTATTTATTATAAAATATACCTAGTACTTCCATTAAATATTTAGTTAAATTTTATTTCTCTGGTGTCGAGGCAAAGGTGGGCTTAAATTCCGCCACTCAACATGCAATGCCTTCTTGGCGGAAAGTGGGTAACGGAGTGTCTTAACATTAGGTTCCCTCTGTCTACCCTGCTGTGTGCGGGATACAACATGAAACTGATTTAACTTTTAATTTTTACTTTCATTAAAGATTTGAATTACAATAGCCTTTCATGTCGTGGATTTCAAGATTGTATGCAGAGGGATTAGTATTTAAAACAAAATAAATAATTTAATAAAAAAAGCTATATTCAACATCCCAACGGAACCTAACACAATAAGGAACTAATCGTCTTCATTAATTTTAACAGAATGTTTATTTAAAGTACCCAACTCGGCTTCAAACAGAATTTCATTAATGGCTTTCTCCGCATAAATTCTCTGCGTGTTGCTCAATCTCGACAATTTCTCCGTCCAATATAGCGCAGTGGCACTTGCTGTCATTGTGGGAGTCAATGAGAAACTGTAATTTTCTGTCTGATGATTGGAGTTCTCCTCACATCGCTTGATAGGTGAAAAACTTATAGGATCAGCGGTCTCGAATTCAGGTGACGAGCCCCTCGGTTGTAAATATATGGGGGACTCAAAAATCATATTTTTCTTCACATCAATCTTTTCAGACAAAGAATCTTGAGTTTGAGACATCTAAAAATATATAATATATATAAATTTATGTTTAATTACTTAGTAAAAAATATCACAAGTATGGAAATGAAGGCTGATTACTTATAAAATTGCTTATCAATCTTATAACGGTTTAAAAGTAATAGTAAAAAAATTAAAAATTCTTCAACTACCTACCTCGTGTAACATTTCATCATTTTTATTTAGAAAACTCAAGTACTTGAAGGTCCAACTCGTAGGGCGGACGTCCCCTGATTTTTGACTTGAAATAACCTTTCTAAGTTCGCGTCTATAATTTGTTCTGAGACTGTTGATTTTTCTTTTGACGTCAAGCACAGTGGCGTCTGATTGTTTACTTCTAAGCACTAAAAGAAGTTTCATCAGCGCTTCGTGTCTTTTATATTTATTTGTATAATGTTCGTTGTTCTTATCCCAAAGAACAGGAAGGCTTTCAAATAATAGTATGAATTTCTTAGCTGCATTATGTCTTGGGTAGGAGGGCTCGGGGGAGGTGGGGAGCGACGCGGGGGGCGACGGTGTGCGCGCGTCCGTCTCCATCGCGCTTCAAGCACTGACTGACGCGAGATTGACCAACTGTATTGACATAGCGTCAATCTTCATGTTTATTTAATAAATATAGAATATACGAAAAATATTATTTGACGTACATAATATATCTATCTGTTTGTTGAAAATACGAACTGAAAAATAAATTATGAAGCAAAATATTATATTTTAAAAGATTGTTTTTGTTTATTTTTAATTAAAATTCCATGTCAATTTAACATAATTAATCGATCAATCAATTATCAATCTCTGTAAAATAAATGATAAGGATATCCGGTAATTTATTACGTAGCGAATTCTATTGTGTTGTGTGATTGATGCTCAATTTGTTGTTTTATTACTATTCTAGGCTATTTCTCTAATATTTATAAAGAAAATAAGTATAACTGTAACTGTATTGTTCTATTCCTGATTAAAAAATATAATGCTATAATAGAAATAAGCAACACGAAAAACAATAAAATAAATCAGCTTCACGCTGTATCCCGCACACAGCAGGGTAGCCAGAGGGAACCTAGTGTTAAGACACTCAGTTTCCCACTTTCTGCCGAATTCTGGAGACATTCGTTTGAGTTGCAGAACTCAGCGCCGCGCTTTGCCTCGACACCAGAGCGAAGAAATGGATATATAAATTTAAGTAAATAATTATCTCCTCGAGTGGGGATCGAACCCACAACCAGTCGGATTCACAGTCACACTTTGTGCCGCTGCGTCATGATTCTCATACGCCTCAAAAAATTACAATATTAGTTTCATATTTAAAAAGGACTTATATTTTTATGAAAAAATAATACACCTATATTAAGTTATATATATATTATATGTTTACTCATTTTATTATGTTATTTTCAAAATATAAAATCGTATTATACAATTTTTAAAATTAAAATATTTTTAATTAAATATTAAACAAATTAAGCCACGGTCGTTAAATATTCGGCCTCTAGCAACAGATTGTAAATAATATATTAATATATAAATTACTTTTTTTACGACGACTAGGCGGAATGACACATCGTGCCAGGCATTTTAACTATTCCGCAGTTTTTCCAATAATCTTGACTCATTCTCACAGCCCATAAAATGTTAAAAATACGAATATATTATTATATGAATGATTTGAAGATTACTTCTGGGAAATAGTACCTATTATACTATTTTGAAATATTTTGTTGTGAACGGTTTTCACTTCTAACTGTGTAGTCAATTGAAAAAAAAAAATTATTGTAGATATTGAGTTGAAATAATTTTATTGCAGTTACACTTCAGTAAAGAATATTATATTATATTACATTAGTTCAAAATGTTATACAAAGTTTACTATGTACTTGATCTCTTTCCTTTTCTCCACGTACGTAATACTTAGAGGATATTATTTTGCGTCTATGATCACAAAATCAGGCCATTAAAAAAATCCTTCTGTAAAAATCAGACAATAATATTTTTTCCTATTATTTTTGTTCATCAATGACTAATTACATAAAGTTATTTATTTTTAACAAACTGAAATATCATTGAAATGAAACGACAAAACAAAAAATTGGTAATAAAATTCTCTCTAATGAAATTATTTAGTCATTGTTCTAGAAATGTCTGAGAGAACTCAAACAAAACCTAAATTCTATTAGACTGAATTAAATTAGACATTCAAAGAATTGTATTTAAAGGAGGCATTGTTTAGTGAATTTTGAAGTTTTGTATTCTCTACTTTAGAAAATTTATGAATGTTTTAATTAAATATACTATTAAAAGAATTTAGGTACAAATATGTACTTTTAAATTAAAAGGTAAAATTAGTTATAAAGATTTATTTTTACTTTAAGTGTAATTATGTATAGATTTCATTTTTAATAGCATAAGCTTTTCATTCAAAAAATATTTTATATTCATATATAATTTTATTTTTGTAAAGTTGTCAAACGTCATATAACGTTACTCTCCTAGTGGACAGTTTCATGTGTTTTCCTATGTACTACGTGAGGTAGACTGAATCTTGTTTTAATAAATTTCGTTCCCCACTTCCCATCAAGTTCTGAATACGCAACTCAACACCGCGATAACGCAAATTAAAAAACCCACCCAAACCAGTGTACCCATACACAAAAATCACGTTGTTTCCATACAAACAGCCACACACGTCCCATTCCATACATAACTGTAACTAATTTTATTTGCCACACATACATAACTAAAGCTACAATATAGCGTATTGTTTTTATTTTAAGAGCGCCGTGGCGTAATTCACCCGAGTTGCAAATGGCGGCTGGAAGTGCGGCAACGTCGCACTAAATATAAAATACAACGTAAAATATACCTTATTTTGCTTTTATTAAGGTTCAAATTCGTTGAAGTTAGAAAGTCCCAGTCAGCAGGACGACAACGCACTCGTAATTTTATCAACGGTCTCCAGATATCTCTTATCAAATATCAAATAAATAAGTCAGCTTCACGCTGTATCCCGCAAACAGCATTGTAGGGAAATGGAACCTAGTGTTCAGATACTCCCATTCCCCACTTTTCGCCGATTTCTGGAGACATTGCGGGCTGAGTGGCGGAAGTAAACGCCGCGCTTTGCCTCGGTACCAGAAAGATGTAATCAGCTTCACGCTGTATCTCGCGCATAGTTGGGTAGGCAGAGGGAACCTAGTGTTAAGACACGCTGTTCCTCACTTACCGCCGTGTTCCAGAGGCATTGCGTTTTGATTGGCGGAACTCAACGCCGCGCTTTGCCTCGACACCAGAACAACGAAATGAAAATATAAATGTAACTAAAGATTTTATCTCCTCGAGTGGGGATCGAATCCACAACCATTCCAGTTTCCAGTTACACCCCTACACCACGACTGGCCTCGTCTCTTATCTCTTATCAAAATGTAGAATTTCTTACAAATGCCAATGTGATTGTAAGATCGTCAAAACAACAAAAGGTTGAGGTTAGGTGTTCCTTGAATTCGGTGTTTAGTATCTTTTCTTTTAATATATTTATTTCTTTATTTGTAAATAATAGTGGATTTTATTCTCGTTTCTTCGTGGAGAAATTGTTTGGTTGGCCTTAGGTTAACTTTGAAATTGAAACTGGATGTTTCTTTTGTTATTAATAATAAGTTAGATGATTTTTATATAATATACAAGAATTACTGTAGTTTCATTTTACATTTGATTGAAATTTACTTAATATAAGTAAGTTAATATAAGTACCATAACATTTCGGATTGCATAAAATAACTTTTTATAACCTACTGTCAAACACTCCGTTCTCCATTTATCCAGCTTATTTCGTCACTAATAAAAAATTGAGGCAAATTTTTCGCTTGGGTACAAAGTGTGACTGTGACACGACTGGTTGTGTTCCACTCGACGAAATGAAATATTTATTCAAAATTTATATTTCTATTTCTTCGCTCTGGAGTCGAGGCAAAGGGCGGCGTAGAGTTCCGTCATTAAACACGCAATGCCTCCAGAATTAGGCAGAAAGTGGGGAACGGAATGTCTTAATACTAGGTTCCCTCTGCTTACCCTGCTGAGTGCGGGATACAGCGTGAAGCTGAAAAAAAAATATTATTTAGTATATTGCTTATAGGTTTATATTAAACTCAATACATTATACATAGTATATTGAGAGTATCTACATACATACATACCTCTATACGTATATGTATATATATATATAGGTTTGCTAGAACTCTGTAGTGAGTATCGAACGGGCTGATTGGCACTTACGTAACATTTCCCGTGGGGGTGCGAAATCGCTATTCATTTTCGTGCTGAATTTTGCCTGTAAAATCCTTTTTGAACTTTATATTTTTGTTGAATTTTTCTATGATGATGGATATCGATTGGATCTTAAAATATTTTTTTTAGTTATTATTACGTATTACTCCTAAACTTATATCATTAACCTGTTCTTCAGGTTATTATAATATATCTGTACTGATATTATAAAGTCTGTGACTGTAAACGCGACTGGTTGTGAGTTCGATTCTCACTCGAGGAAATGAAATATTTCCTCGAGTGGGCGTAGAGTTCTGCCCCTCAACATGCAATTTCTCCAAAAGTCGGCGCTAAGTGGGAAACGGACTGTGTTCGCACTAGGTTCCCTCTGCCTACCCTGCTATGTACGAAATTTAATTTTATTTATATTAAGAATGTGAATAACATTTTATAAAATATCGTTAAAATTATTACCACTTTATATATGAAAGTCATTAGTTATTTGCAAACAAACCGGTTTCAACCAGAATCAGCTATTATTATTATAATAATATAAGTAAAAAATTTACAAATTATAGAACTAAGACACTGTCTGTCTGTCCATTATATGCTTTTCAAATGTAACACAAATGTCACTAGCACTTGTTACGTAGCAATTACAGTGGGAGACCAAGTGGGTTAAAACGCTGTAGTGTATATATTATCATTAAAACCAACGATACAAAAACGACCTTGCCCTAAAAACGAAGGTTACGAGATTTTTACAAAATCATTTCTTTCTATTTCGATGATGGATGATTTGTGGAAAATATTATTTTATACTAATCCTGTACTTATTTGGATTAACTTTAATCTCTTCATTTTTGTATGGTGTTAACAGGAATGTTGGTTATGTATATTTGTTTTTTTTGTTAAAATATAGATCCGAGCGATTTTGATGTATTTTTATAGGCAGAAAACAAGAATAATACCTACTATTATATACCTTACTTACACTTACGAAAAATGTGTAAAAATATAATTTTATACAAATTATTATTTACAAAATAATGATGTGAAATTTTTTACTTTTTTCCTTTTTTAGAATTATTAAATATATATTAACAATAATTGTCAGTTAAAAACTTTTACTATATTTGTTTGAAAAAAAAAACATTTACAACAATACATACAAACGGACCCAGGGCAGGGGTTAGACCAAAAATCTATATGTTCTAAAACTCCTCCGTTACTGTGTGACTGACAGACAATGGACAGACTAAAAATAAAATTTAGAAAATTTAAATTTAGCATATTGCTTAACCCACGGGGATAAAAAACAACAAGGTTCCCTCATCTTACAGTCCGAAAGTACGAAAACATAGTTACAAGCGTATACTAGTATCTTATAATACTAGTTGACTATTATCTGAAGAACTACTGTTCAAAAATATTGTATATTATCTTATCTCAGATTACGAAAGATCGATCAATCTTCGTGTCTTCCTACTCTTGACATACATTATAAATAATATTTAATATTGCAAAGAATACTTAACTAAGAGAACTTAAAAGTTTACTTAAATCTTGTTACGTGTTTAAACTTAAAATGTATTTATTAATACATATATGTTGAAATCGCCAGTCGTGGCGCAGGGGCACAAAGTAACTGACTGTGACTGCAAAATCGACTGGTTGTGGGTTCAATCCCCACTCGAGGAATGAAATATTTATTTACATTTATATTTTCATTTTCTTCGCTCTGGTGTCGAGGCAAAAGCGCGGCGCTGAGTTTCGGCACTCAACACGCAATGCCTCCAGAATTCAGTGGAAAGTGGAGAAACGGAATATCCGCTCTCGCTAACTACCCCGCTAGGGATAAACCGTGAAGCTAAGTTAAGTTTTATATGTAAAATTCATGAATAAACTGTATACATTTAGTGGCTGTCATGGCGCAGTGGCGTCTGACTTTTGGCGTTTTGTGTTTAAGTTATTATTTTAAGTTGAGAGTTGAGTTCCGCCACTCAACACGCAATGCCTCAAGGATTCGCCGGAAAGTGGAGAACGGAACCTAATGGGGAAAGGAGTGTCTTAACACCTAATTCACAGTTTCCCTCTCCCTATCCTGCTATAAACGGGATACAGTGTAAAGCTGAAAAAAATGGTTAATTTAATCGTTATAATAGACAAA
>JAATLQ010037429.1:0-54201 GCA_013421005.1 Heliconius erato x Heliconius himera
TAGCTCCGTCCTCCACCTCGTGGCGTGTTGGGTGGCGGTCTCTAACGCCGCATTCGTCGCCACTTGACACACCATTGTACCCCCATTATAACTTATATATAGTTATTATAGTTTTGAAGCAATAAAAAATGATATATCTACTCTACTGGGGTTTGAAATCTGAAATTATTTTGACCATTTTAAAGGGCAACAAGTCCTAAGCCGCACCAGGCAACAAATACCCTAGCTACGCCACTGCTGTAGCCATAATTACATAACATACAACTCTCTGCTTCACAATCAGATCGAACTCCCTACCGCTATTCGGCCGATTATGTGAATCCACTTCTGTTTGTTTCTTTAGAGGGCATTACATTAATATACCCATTTAACGTTCGTGTGTATTTCTTATAACTATATATTTACTTATCGTATCTTAATAATATTGAATTCTGTATTTATAACGTGACGTGTTTATTATGTCCGTATGAATTCGTTAATATAGTATAATTATTATTATAATTATTACCTTCGAGGTCTTATTATATGCCTTAGTTTCAATATCAATATAATTTATATTCACTGTTACTGTAACGCCTCTTTTGAACAGAACCGTCGTAGAATAACAAAGACAGCACACATCCTGCAGCTGTTTGTCTGAACTGACACTAGACTCTGAGTTGTGGGAATGTAATATAGAAATCATTAGTTGAAAATACTCAGTTATCGCTAGAACAGCCAGCGACTCCAAGTAGGGACGATTCTACTACCAGTTCAGTAAACAACCTCAGTGCTGAGAAGAACTGGCGGAAGAATCTCAGCAGCAGAATCCAACACTACTAAAGCAATTCGCTTATACCAAATATGTCAGCACCAGTAACGCCCGGCAATATATTATAAGTATGTCGTGGACATCAGTTGATTGACGCATTATGTACTTCTACGATAAAACCAAGCGTTGGACAAATAAGCGGACACTATTATATATGTACACCACCATAAAATAGCATCACACACCTATCCATCATACACTAAGTGTTAACGTTGACGCACCAGCGAAGCCAAGCAGCAGTCGGTTGTGACTATATTAGTTAATAGTAAAACATAGGGTCAATGAACTCTAACAGTCGTATAAATCGTAAATAATTAATATTTGGTTAATATCTAATATCTTTATGATATTTAAATAAATATATTGACAGATTATCTTTATTGTAGCACATTAAATAGACTGATATTTTATATAATTATAAATTGTAAATAATACGTATTTTGATATAATAGTTTTACACGCATCTAAAAAAGATGGCGGCAGGCATTCTGCGTACTTTAATATAATTGTAATTTTACACATCCCATAAAAACATATTCATGTATTTATTTCCATTTACTAAATAACTAATATTTATCTCTGGATATTGACGGCAATATATGCATTAATATAACTCTTCTTTGTTTTAATAATGATCTATTAAAAACTTACCGACTAAATATTCCAAAACAAACAATCGTAAATAGTGAAAGCACTTATAACTTATCTTTGTAGCCTCGAATACTTATATCACAATTAGAGACATAATCTCATTTGCTTTTTACATATAAGATGTAACTAAATATATATTAATTATAAATTAAAACTTCTCTAAATATTTTTAACAGCCATCCTTCCTCAGACGCGTCCGCCATCCGCCCTCTCTTTCTTTCCTCTTTTCTTTTCTTGACTTTGACAGTAGCTTATTCAGCCAACATGACATTTTACAATAATTAAAATATTAATTATGTTATTATTTATTTTAAATTATATAATACACAGTGATTAAATATAATTATCAAATTATTTTTAATAAATATATTTTATATCTGCGTGTTTTACCTACGGTATATTATGTCACTTTAATATTACTTGTGAACGGAACGCGTAATTAAAGAACTGAATTAAACTATTATTTATAAGATTGTATTTATCTTAAACTATAAATTAAATAATATTATAAATAATATTTTTTTATAAATTATTATTTTTTAATTAATTATATTATTTACCTACACATTTTAGTTCTGGTATGGATCGTTACAGTTTGTCAGTCTGTTCAAATCATTTATCTCGAGATCACGCAGAGGGATCAGGCTGAAATTTACACCAAATATACAGGTCCACAGTCCCTTGGTGCTCAGAAATAAATCTATCTTCTAAAATCTAAATCAACGCAATCAAAAGATACGAGCATTTATGCATCGATTTTGCTGCATTTCTGTATCAAATTCCCGTGAGGTATTTCCCGTGGACCAAAGGTTATGCACAGGCACAAAGTAAGAACTTACGAAACTAATAAAGGAAAAAATCCTAAATGTGTAAATTTATAGGTATTTCATAAAAAAAAACATTACAAACTTATATATGTACTTAATTTCATACAAAATGAGTGCATGTCTATCTTTATTAGTTCTTATGTTATAATTTTTGGTCAACCTAGTCTTGAAATTGGTAAGGAAGCCACTGTGAGTGAGTCCGACTCGCACTTAACTGTTTTTTTTAAATAATATTTGAAACTGTTCCATATTTAAACTACTAGAGTAATACTCTGAGTAATGAACTTTAATAAATTCCTTTCATAGTGAGGTTTGATTCTGCGAAAAGCTTACAATAAGATGAATACATTGTTGCATCACAATACATTCTCAACAATATTTCATTTCTTCATTGAGATTTTTATAAGGTACGTTGAGAAAACGATATAAATTAAATAACTCTTTCGTTATTTTTTAAACATTTTTAAAGTGTTATTCCACACTTAGGAAAGAAAAATACTTATTTAGAAAACGTATAAAAATTTGAACGTAGCGGGACTCGCACCCGCGCCTCCTGGAAACCGACCAGGCGCTCTGACCGATAAGACCGATACGTTCTCATCGAGCTACGTCGAAATTTTTATACGCTTGTTACAACTTATTTAGATTGTTAGCATCTCTGTAGGGAGATTTTTACAAATTTCCGCTACCCAAAGATAATTACTTAGAATTATCGTTTATTGGGTAACGGAATGTCTTAACACAAGGTTCTCTCTGCTTACCCTGCTATATGCGGGATACAGTGTGAAGCTGACATACACTGTGTTAAAATTTTAACATATTCAGCATACTTTAATACGAATATAAATTATTCAAATTAAATTCTGTATAAATGAGATAATAACATATCATTTTACTCGCCATATTTTGAAATAATTATAAGAATAACTCACAAACATATACCATTCGTGTGCAATGGAAAGCCGAGTTAAGTATTCATTGAGTAATCAATCATACACGCTACACTCCGCAATGATTCTCATATTTTATCCATTTAATAAATATTTACTTTTTTTTGTATGCTATTAGGCATACATACTATATACTAGTACCCATAAATCATTATTTGAGTCTTCTTTGAGAATTCTTCACTTTTAATATAGACTGCGATCCCAGGCCCCCCAGACCTGCGTCATTTTAGCAAAGATGAAATATTGAAGTTTCATAGTCTAATATAGTTAAGACGGTATGCGTACCTACTAACTTGAAATTGGGCCCCTAGAGGTAGCGCGAACTAAAGGTACGCGATGACCTACGTTAAAGTAGAAACGCTCTTATTTAAATATGTTTTAAGAATAATGTAAAACAACATTTTTACTTGCCACACGTCCTAAAGGTTATTTAAAATTAGGGCAAACTACGTTATACGCCACATTTTATTTACGGGACTATATCAAATCCCCTTATAAGCACCCAGATAATCTAATGGCTTAAGTACAGATTCTAAAAAATTTCGCTTTGCTAAAACGACGTAGGTCTGGGGGCCATGGGAAAGATCCCAGTTAAGAAACTATTATACAAAATAACAGAGTACGGAGTAACAAAGGAGTAAAATTTACAATGCTTATTAATTAAACAAGATAGTTACAAGTCATTTACGTACATTTTTGTTATTATATTATTAAATACGTCCCGACGTATATTGACCCCATATTCTAATCCAGTGTTTCATATGATCTTATTCAGACCGTACTGTGCATGCAAAACATTCAATGCTTACAATATAATAATGATTTTAAATGAAACTATTTTACCTGATTAATCATGTATATTTAATACTAGCAACTTGCCCGCGGCTTCGCCCGCTTCAACTACACGAATATTTATTCAATACACTGAATTACTTTGTGTTTTAAAGTTTATGTTTGCAGCGCCTTTATAGTGACTGTAAATGTAAAAATTTCTAAAACTTTCGTGTTATATTATAGTATTTTTTATAATTTAAAATATATATATTTGTTATATTCACCACATGGTGAAAAAGAATATACTAATTTAATTTTTTGCAGCAATTTAGAATTGCGTAAACAAACTTAATTATTAAATAACTGACCTTGATAAGGTTCATGATAGAGTTCTGATCACTTTTTTATAAATTGTTGTTATAGAGTATTAATTTGAACAAAACAATGTATTTTTACTAATTTAACTTAACTGTTTTTATTATATAATATCTGGTAAACTTATATTAATATTACTAAAAATATTAAATATATGTTTTTATTTAATTAGCTTCAGACTGTATCCGTCATATCAGAGGGAATCTGGGATTCTAGTATCAGGACACTTAATTCACATTAAGGTACTTCCCTTCCCCGCTTTTCACCTAATTCTGAAGTTATTACGTGTTAAGTGGCGAAACTCAACGTCACACTTTGCCAGTAAAAATAGCCAGCTTCTGGTTTTTGTAAGAATCACCGGTTGATTCTAACCGTCAATATGGCTTCCGCCATGAGCTACCTCAGTCTATGATCTTCTGGTGTACATACAAAGCAAGGGAGATGGCAGTTAATCTGGATATTTGGGAGAATTTCGATCGAATGTAGTGCGGGGCGCTCCTTACAAAACTTCGAGCATACGGACTTCCTGAAAATTGTATCGCAAGTCCATCCATCGCTGTTTTTTCTGCATATTAATAACATGTTAAAGGATTCTAGCATACATTACTATATAGACGATAGCACAGTGGACGCTGCATACTCCGGCAGTATAGATCTTTCTCGGGAAAACGCTAACCCGTGCGGAAATAAGCTTGTGTCTAATCTAAATTGAACCAGCTCTCGGAAATGTTTAAGAGATGAAAGATTCAATTTGGCTGCGCGTTAACTAAATAAACCATTTATTGTATTTTTTTACAACAGTTTTTAACAATACTCCCCTTAAAGCCGCGCCTAGTATCAAGATAGAAATAAGAAAATAAGAAATATTTCAAATGATGTCAACCTTTTCTTGCGGCAGCTACTTTCCACAACAAACGTACACAACTTATTCTTGGTGATATCACCAAGAATAAGTTAAATAGAGTTAAAACTTGTCTTTGTTTATAGACAAGTTATATTTCTGTAAATTTGGCATACTAATAAAAAAAAATTAACAGGTTTACGCTGTATCCCACACACAGCAGAGTAGGCAGAGGGAACCTAGTGTTAAGATACTCCGTTCAGCACATTCCGCCAAATTTTTCGAGGTATAGCATATTAAATGTCGGAACTTAACGCCGAGCTTTTAATTTGATGCCAGAACGAAGAAATGACAATATTATTCATTCCCTCGAGTGGGCTTCGAATTCACAACCGTCGCATTACAGTCACACTCTTGTGCCCCTGCACCATGACGGCCTCATTTTAACACAATTAATATATATAATAATAGCATAGCCGTCCAAGAAAGCGCTGATTGGATGTCTTCATGCAGAACAAGAAAGCCAACCACCGAGGACTTTACAGACCGTGCAAAGTGGAGTAGGTTAAGTAGGAAGGCAGATCCTCGCAACATATGCTGGAATTAATGCCAGGAGGAAGAAAAATAACAATAGCCTAGCAGTAATACAGGGATAATAAGCTCTTATGTTCATGTTTTAATGAGAACTATAAACCAAAGATTAAAATTCAATACATAAATAAAACCAAATACTTAGTAATTTATATTTTCTTAACCATCACCCTTCACAGTTGTTGTTGATGTTGTGTACAACGTGGAATGGAATCACTCCTTTAAGGAATAGAACTGCATTTCAATTTATGCGCTTGATTTTATATTTTAACCAAAAAATATTTAGAAATATATTTTATACAAATATTTAGATGGCTTTAAAATCGATATTTCAGATAAACGACAATTGCTCTTATCGCTGTGTGATTTTAACAAATTATTTATCGTAAATAACGATTTTATTTCACCGATCAGTAAAATATCTAGATAGACAGAAGTAATATACTGAATGATAAAACAGAACATGGTTTGATAATTCATAGCAGTTACAAAAATAAAATTAAATATATGGTCAAAGAATAGCATAAATTATTTCCTTATTTGTATATATTTGTTTAAAATATCAATGTTACATCATTCTCACAATATTGATATTCTCATGCACTGAAAGTTTCAAAGGTATATTAAATGGATAAGTTTGAAACTTGTTAGCAGTACTGATGCTGTGGTTAATATCGATCATGTTTACAAAAGCTGCTATGCATACGAGTTTTATAAACTACTTTTAGTTTCTTCATAATATTTTAAAGTTTATTAGAGTTCCGTAAAACAAAAGGAAAAGACAGTATTCTTATAGGCCACTTATCTCAATTTCTCGTGGAAGTATAAAGCTAAAATTATTATCAAACATTTAAATCTATGATCCATTTGGACCACAGAAAAAATCGAGCTTCTTGGTCAAGGCGGACAACACATACGAGCGCTTATTCATATTTTTTATGAAATTCGCCGCGTAATCAAAACGATAGGGTGTTTCCCGTGGACCTTCAATTCTGAAATGTATACAGAACCCTCGATCGACGAATCTGATCCACACTTGACCGATGTTTTATTATTAAATATTTAAATTCAGCTATAAATTTTGAAGTACAATAATCTTGCTAAGTAAAATATAATTTGAAAAATTAACTACAATAAAAATCAATATAAAATTATGTACCTTAGTTGTGTGCAACATCACAAAATGATTAGATATTCAAATCCGAATCGAGTAACCATAGACAAACATACAAGTACATCTACGACTTATCTTCGAACCTACTCTTTAACTTATAATTATATAAGGTATGAAGTTAAATTATTATTGAGTATAAAAAATCAGTTTCAAAGATATAACTAACAAAGCGGATCAAACAACATACTTGCGGCGTGACCCAAAATAAATCGCATTACGTATTTAAAGGTTTACTGTATTGATTATGGAATCCATTAAACATAAATCTCGATAAGATGTAATGTAACAATCTTTGTTCTTTAGCGTCACAGTGTATACGCACACAGCAGGGTAGGCAGAGGGAACCTAGTGTTAAGACACTCCGTTCTCCATTTTCCGCCGAATTCTGGAGGCATTGCGTTTTGAGTGGCGGAACAAACACAATTTGCCTCGACACCAGGACAAAAGGGCAGGGGGGAAAAAATGAAAATATTAAATATTTCATTACTCGAGTACAAATCGAACCCTCAACCTCTCACGTTTACACGCTGTCACACTTTGTATCCTTATAGTAAGATTTTGTTATATAAATCTTATAGGAGTAGTATTGTGCCCCCTTTCATATTGGTTATTTAAAATCACACTATCCCGTAAAACTTTTTTAAAACGGAACATTAATATGACAATAAAAAATTATATGTTTCATTAGCCGTCATTTATTTGATTTTTTCTTCTATTCTTTTCGGTTTGCGTCACTCAGTTTATAAAATGGAAAGCTAGAAATATCTTTATTTACGAGTATGAATTCCACCGCGGTACCAGTGCTGCGGAAACGGCTAAAAGACTTATGGTGTGTATGGCACATATATAAAACACAGTGCGATTTTGGTTCCAACGTTTTTGTTTTGAAAATTTCGACCTGCAGAACAAGCTCCGTGGACGGCCGGAGATCCAAGTTGATAATGCAGAATTTAAGGTTATTATGATCGGATCCATCGGAAACCACGTCCGCGTTAGCTGCAGGCTGTGGTGTTAGTAATAAAACTGTTTAAATCCACTTGAAGCAAATCAGGAAGATTAGAAAGCTTGAGAGGTAAGGCCTCACGAATTGAGTGAAGCTAACCGGGAAACGTGCGTCGACTGCAGCGTTACATTACCTGTGATGAAAAATGAATTCTCTACCATAATTGGAAGCGCTCATTGCAATGGCTGGACCCTGGCAAGCTAGCAAAATCCTGCCCCAAGCGAAAAATTGACCCAAAACAAGTTACTTGTAAGCGTTTAGTGGACTAGTGCTGGTGTCGTTCATTACAGCTTTCTCAAATCGGGCCAGATGATTACGGCAGATATATATATTGTAAACCATGATAGAAAAGCTAGGTGCTAAACGACCGAGGCTGATCAATGGCTCTACTAGACCACACACACCACAACGGAAAGCTACAAAATTAAAGAGAGAATTGCGTTGACTTAGAGGCTTGATTTTTCTGTTCTTCAAGGGACTGTAGATTTAAACAGATGACGGACAACAAAGTGATAATAATATATAATCCGTAGGGGTCCAATAATATATAATACATAATCTATAAGGGTTCAATAATATATAATACATAATCCATAAGGGTCCGTTTTTTTTCTTTTGAGGAAGGAAATAATAAAAATGAGCACAGATTACATGTCTACTCTTTGCTCTCGATTTACTAAATTATTTATTAGACTACTGATTTGTCAGTAACATTTTTTTTTAATTCTTATACCGATTTAATACCATACAGATTCTAATTTCATATAAAATATATTATATTGATCATACAAGATGTGTAAACGCCTATATTTATTTATTTGTTTAATTAAAACATGCCGAGTAATTTTTTTTTAAGATTAGATCCCTAATTTTTCAATAATTTCGTGACAGATACAATCTATGTATAAAAAAAGCTATAAAATGTATTATACAGCCTAATTAATTGACAGGAAAATATGAGCTAAGTTTCAATATGACTTATTGTTATACTATTATAAATAATATAATTTAATAATAAAATACTATTATTATTTGATATATTTTATATGTATTATAAATTAATTATGAATTATTTTACTTAAAGCTCCATTTTTTCATTTCATTCCCTATATTTTGTTAAGAGAATTAGAAGTTGTGGCCAGTCAGTACAGGGGCACAAGGTTGTGGGTTCGATTCGCATTCAAGAAAATAAAATATTTAATATTTTATTTCCTCGCTCTAGTAACGTGGCAAAACCACGGCGTTGAGTTCCACCACTCAACACGCAATGCCCAAAAAATCGGTGGAAAGTGGGGAATTGAAGTGTCCTAATGGGAACGAAATGTCAAAAAGCGAATGCAAGGTTCTCTCTGCCTAACCTGCTATGTGTAGGATGCAGCTTTAAGCTAAAAATATATATGTGTATATTATCACGTTGGTACTTACTTTTTTGTATATGTATCCGAATAGAGTAAATTAGGCAGCGCAAGGAGAGCACTCGCAAACCATACAGTGAGTAAAGCTGCGCGTGCGACACGGCGGCTCAGTCTGTGCTGAAGAGGCTTCACTATGGCCACGTACCTGTTAAAAAGCCGTATCTTTTATGAATCTATATAACAATGTTAGTCTTATAATAATAAGGTTCAACAAAAAAGGTAAAAATAAAAAAAAATCTTATTTATCTAACTTTTGAATGGCAAAAGTTTTTAAAAGCCTAGAAAGTTTAAATAAAAAGTTTTAACGAGTGCGTCGCTATAATTTTGACAACGACGTAACTTCTCTTGTGGTTAGTACAAAGATTTTTTTTGTTCACGTTTTTATATATATGAAGATTAAAATATGAGTACATAATACCATTTTGCTATATTTCACATTGCACTAAATATAATGGAAACGTAACTATAAATAAATCTTCCTTATAGTGGATGTGATGCACTTTAAACTATAAAGTTAGTGTAGATAATCTAAGCTTACTCTCAACTCCTGAGTGAAGCCAAAGAAAGTTGATTTTAATGTTAATATTATACATACATAGGCCGCAGCAAACTGTGAACTGTTGACGCCGCGTCTAGAATTAACTCAAACAATAAACCAGTCAAACATTCATTACACGGTATAAACATTAAAACTAGCAAATAACTCTGTAGCTAGCTGCTTTTATGTTTCTACTGAATCCCGAATATAGAAGGGTAGGTAGAGGGAACCTGGCAACCTAGTGTTAAGACACGCCGTTCCAATTAAGACATTTCCGTTCCCATTCGAACGATTAAATGAAAATATTTAATATCTAATTTTCTGAAGTGAGAGCCGAACCCACAACCTGCCGCGTTACAATCGCACGGTTGTGCACCTGCGCCACGAGTGGCCGCTGAACAATTGAAAATAAATATAATAATTGTTATCTTACTAAATACTTATATACTAATAAATGTAAATTGTTATATATAATAATAAATTGTTATCTTACTAAATACTTATATACTAAGCCACTAAAGTCTATAACTAAATAACTTCATGTTAATATACCTACTATATTGGTGTATAAAATAAAACGTGTAGAAAAACACAAGTATTGAAATTTATAAAATAATATTTTTATAAAAAAATTCTAGCTAAAAGCTTCCGTTTTTTTTAAAGCACAAGGGTTAAATATAAAATCTGTAACTCCATTCTGTAAAAAAACTGCCTCTAAAAGTTCCACATAAACGAAACTTGGCTTTATTAATTAATTCAGACCCGTCGGGCTTAAGCTAACAAGATAACCTAAAAATATGTAAAATATTATTTTTTTAAATAGTATTCATTCATTCAGTAAATTTGAATTTAGTGAATGTTAGTTCACCACTAAACCATGAGAAATTCGACGGAAAATGAGGACATGTCATAACACTAGGTTCCTTCTACCTACCTACTGTGTTACAGTTCCCCACTTTCTGCCGAACTCTGGTGGCATTGCGTGTTGAGTGGCAGAACTCTACGCCGCGCTTAACCTCGACACCAGAGCGAAGAAATAGAAATATAAATTTAAGTAAATATTTTATCTCCTCGAGTGGGGATCGAACCCACATCCAGTCGGTTTTACAGTCGCACCTCGTGCCGCTGCGCCACGACTGGCCTCAACTGTCATACATAGTTTGGATAGAATATAGAAATGACTTCTACTTTACTTGAAGTTATAGAAATACTAGTATGCTGGGTCTCATTTCAAAAAAAAATTTAGAATTCATATATAGTAAGTGAGGCCGGTCGTGGCGCAGCGGCACGAGGTGTGACTGCAAAACCGACCGGTTGTGGGTTCGATCCCCACTCGAGGAGATGAAATATTTACTTAAATTTATATTTCCATTTCTTCGCTCTGGTGTCGAGGTTAAGCGCGGCGTTGAGTTCTGCCACTCAACACGCAATGCCTCCAGAATTCGGCAGAAAGTTTGGAACGGAGTGTCTTAACACTAGGTTCCCTCTGCCTACCCTGCTGTGTGCGGGATACAGCGTGAAGCTAATTTATTTATTTTATATATAGTAACATACTGTATATGAATTCTGAACGTTTTTTTATTACGCATCTTTTGACATTAAAAACTATTTTAAACAATAAAATTTTCAAATGAGTATTCTCTAAAATTTATCAAATGCTTTCATTTAGCAAACTTTACAGTTAAAATTAATCTTATTACTATAAAATGGTTTATGCAAAAGAAACTGAGATAAATAAACATCCAGATATTTCCTATACAATCGTATGGCTACATCAAATTCGTTTACAATAGCTACTAAAAACAACCCAAGGTAATTGCGAATCGTAGAAAGCATTTGGTTTACAAATTGTCTGATTATCTGGCAACCTTCACGAAAATTAGATTCACGAATGATCGTATGTAGAAAATAATGAATACTAAAATTGATAGTCATTTAAATTTTAAAGCAAGTTAGTTAGATTCAAGTCTATCATACATACATACAGGTTTTTTAAGACGTCATGCTATATCCTGCACACGTCAGGGCATCAGAGGAAACCTGGGAACCTAACCTAACCTAACCTACCGAAAACCGAACCTACACTTCGGCTCCCCATTTTCCGCCAAATTCTGGAGACATTGCATCTAATAGTCCATTTAATATAACGGTGTTCATATCATTATATTATTTATCTTCTTGAAATTTGGAAATAGTGACATAAGCTTAGAAAAGAACTTGAAAAATGTTATATTATAAACTAGCGGCGCGCCCACGGCTTCGCCCGCTTAAAATACATGATTATTGATTTAATAAGCAGAATTGATTGACAACTATAATGACTTCTAATATTATTTTTTTACGACATTATCGTCAATGAATTTTTGATTGTTTTAAACAAAAAAATACGACCATTGTTGATATTTGATATTTATAAAATATACATAAAGCTAATTATTTATTACACGTATATATTTTTGTAACTTTATGTTCTTTTTACCTATATAATATACTCTGTTAAATGTGCTGATGTCAGTGAATAATTTAATTTACTCATTCAGAAATAGCCTTAAATGTTAAATTATATACATTCTTTGTAAAATAACTGTAATAATTGCATATTAACTCCTGTACAGTTTTTAAATTAGTTACATATATTATATGAACGAATTAACCAAAAAATCTTTGTATTTACTTGATATTTCTTTCAAGATTGTTCTTTATCTCTGTGTTGAATTAATTACGACTTCTTTCAAATGACGATAACTTTTTTTTTAATGAACCGATCTTTATGAACTAAACTTTAGTAGTTAAGTTGAGTTAAACCAAAGCAATTGAGTTAAACCAAAGTAAATCGGTTTAGTACTTTCAGAGAAAAATATGGACAAAAATATGTCGACAGACAGACAAACAGACAGACAGACAGACAAGAAATTCAAAAAAAATCTTTTTGCTTTCTATTATTCTTTTGAAGTGTCCCTCTATCCATTTCAGTCAAGATTACTAAATGTACAGACAAAATATTTTTACTGTCTTATTATATATAGAGACAACTCGGAATACTATTAATATTTGCATTCGTTTAACATTATTATATTATTAGTCAAAACTTTTAATACATTCGTTTATTTTAATCACTATTAATTGAATAAAAGCAGCAAATTTTTAAAATGAGTAAAATATATATTTTCAAATATTTCACAAGATAAAAATAAAAAATTAACTGTATCGTAACAATATAAATAAGAATGTTAGTCGCAAGCTCTGTACGTATGTGTATGTTCCAATTCTTCTCACGTCGCGCCTTGAATGGTTGAGTAGACAATATAGAACTTATGCTTTGAATATTAGTTCTATATTGTTCTCAGTAAAATGTCAAATACAATGAATCTAATTTGTCATACAAACTGCGTGAAAGAACTGTAAATAAAATGGATTCGTAACCTACAAAAATTGATAACTTTTTAATTTCACATAAATCCTATATTTGAAGAACCTAGTGGACTCACGTTTAACATTTCATCCATTTTCAAGAGATTGGAAGATGAATTGCGGAACTAAACGCCGAGATCACCACACAATGCTTATAATATTTTTTTAGCAGTATCCCACTATTTCTACCGCTGTACAATACGCAGAGATTAAACCTAGCGATAAAACACTTTACTCTTTTTTACCTAATATGATACATATTTTAATATTATTACATTTTCATTAATCCTCATTTATTACTACTTTCAGCTTCACACTGTAACCCGCGTGTAATAGGGTAGACAGGGGAAACTAGTGTTAAGACACTCCGCTCTCTTCTTTTCGCCGAATTCTCAAGGCATTGCGTATTAAGTAGCAGAACTCAATGCCGCGAGCGAAGAAAATAAAAATATTTAATATTTAATTTCCTCAATTGAAAATTGAAACTAAAACCTGTCGTGTTTACAGTCACACTTCTCTGCGTCCTTAGTGTCCCTGCGCCACGTCTGGCCCCAAATGTAGGTTAAAATATTAGTTATTGAACTATTCGTATTATACTATATATTATACCTATACAATGACATACTCACCTATCCACAGTAATAGCAACAAGGGTAAAAACGCCGGCCGAAACCGTTAAATTGGCTGTAAAATTGCTTGCTGTACAGGTAACAGAGCCGAAAGGCCAATGGGCTGTGACTAGAAACACGAAATTTGGTGCCCCATTCAGTGTGGCCATAAGAAGATCCGCTACCGCCAGGTTCACCAGGAAGCAGTTCGTCACCGTCCGCATCCGACGGTGAGCTGATAACAAACAAATATCGACTCAAATAAATAAACTTAAAAAATAGTTAGAAGAAAATATCTTATTCTTCATCTTGATGCTTTATGATGCATAAAGCAAAACATTTTTGGCATTGCCTGAACGGGTAAATGAAAATATTTAATTCTTCTGAATGGAGATTGAACCTATAATCATTAGGTTTACAATCAGCTGTCCCATTACCCCACGATCGTCTCCGGAATATTTTTTTTTAGCATCCCATAGATAGCAGGGTAGGCAGAGGACACCTAGTAAGACACTCCGTTTCTCACTTTCCGCCGAATTCTGGAGACATTACGTGTGGAGTGGCGCAACTCACTCTACTCAACTTTTGTCTCGACACCAGAGCGGCAAAATAAAGATATGAAATATTTAATTCTAGTGAGATTTCTGCGCGTAGTAATCGAACCCACAACATATCGCGCTTACAATCACACCCCCTTTGTACCTCTGTGCCAAGACTAAACTGTAATCTTTTAATTCAAAATATATAGATTCTATTACCTACAATAATATTACAATATACAACACATTCAAATAGATGAAAAGTTAATCCATACAGGATTTTATTAGCTTTTTTAATTCACCTAAAAGCTAGGCATCTGTTAAAAAAGAGGACTATAGCGTTCGAATACTAAAAGAGAAGGAATAAAGGAAACATTGCATATGTGTCTGAGTAATTCTCTAATCATGTTTTTTCGAACTCAAACGCGTACACGCGATAAGGAAGCTATTTTATTACTATTGACCTTTTCCATTCAACATTGTGTTGCCGGAGACAGTTTGTGTTTAGTTATTTCTTTGCTAATAGAAATTTTTGTGTGCCAAATTCAATATTAAGTTTAGATTAATTAAGAAGATTTCAATGTAGAATTCAATTAATAAACATTGGTAAGAATAGTAGTAATAACAAAAAAATTCTAATGAAATGTCATACAATCTATTTATACTAATATTTTTAAGTAATTTTAACTCATTGTCGAGTGTTGAGAATCATCGCTGGATTTGTTAAAGCAATATAACTACTTTGGCGAGGCCAGTCGTGGCTTAAAGACAGAAGTGTGTGAGTGCGTGTGAATATTTAATATTTTCATTTCTTTGCTTTAGTGTCGAGGCAAACTGCGGCGTTGAGTTCCGTCACTCAACACGCAATGCCTCCAGAATTCAGCGAAACATGGGGAACGGAGTGTCTTAATACTAGGTTCCCTCTGGCTACCCTGCCGTGTACGAGATGTAGTGTGAAGCTGAAAAACACAAAACAGAAAAAAAAACTACTTTAACCAAGTACTTTAACCCATAGCCATTGCCTACAGTTCGACACACCTCATTTTCGCGAAATAATATTCTTTCCATAGTAAACATATATATGTATGTACACATAAAGATTCAAAATCCCTTCATTACGTGCGTATAATAAAAACCTTTTGTTTATTAGGCATTACAACGCTACTTTATCTCTTGTCCTGGAGACTAACTAAAGTTTATTTTGGCTTAAATAAGCACTTTCATTTAAAATTAAACTGAAATTAGACAATGTCAATTTGTCAGCGACATCTCTTAATTAATCTATAGAGCTACTAACTACTACTGTTAGAAGTATTTTTAGCTGTACGTGTCTCTCGCACATAACAGTATACACAGAGAGAACCAAGACACTGAACTTTCCACTCTCCATCCAAATTAAAATAATTGTTTTAAATTAAACTAATTTCACCGGATTAATCGCGTATATTTAAGATTTGTCATTTTGGAAACCCGACCTTTCGAACATTTTGCATGGAAACCATCCAATCCAATCCACATTTTGTCTTACAATGGAGAAGAAATAGATATAAATTAAATATAATATTAATTTATTTGAATGGTAATTGAACCCACAGTCATCATTTTAACCATCAACCACTACTGCTCTGCCATGATGATGATGATCAAGAAACGTTACATTACTAGGTAAAGATATAATCAATTTTGTTCATGATTTTTTTACTTTCAATTTTAGTGACAATCTTGATAGATTTTTAGATAGTCATTTTAATAATAGCAATACAACTAATCAATATTTATAAATGTGTCAAGTTCATGTTCATGGGGTACGGAGTGTCTTAACACTAGGTTCTCTCTGCCTACCCTGCTGTGTGCGGGATACGGCGCAGCTTCACGCTGTATCCCGCACACAGCATGGTCAAGTCAGTTATCAAGTTCATACGTACCTAAAACAATCCATATTACTAAAGTATTTCCAATTATGGCCAGCAGAAGCATAATGGCGAACACTATGAGCCACGCCAGCTGACCCCACCATGGGGGACTGTACGGTCTCCTCCCCATTCCCATACAATTGCCAAGTGTGATTCTGTAAAGAAAATTTAAAGTAAGTTAAAATTAAAAAATATATATTAAATCAGCTGTATTCCGCACACAGCAGGTTAGGCAGAGGGAACCTAGTGTTAAGACACTCCGTTCCCCACTTTCTGCCGAATTCTGGAGGCATTGCGTGTTGAGTGGCAGAACTCAACGCCGCGCTTAACCTCGACACCAGAGCGAAGAAATGGAAATATAAATTTAAGTAAATATTTCATCTCCTCGAGTGGGGATCGAACCCACAACCAGTCGGTTTTACAGTCACACCTCGTGCCGCTGCGCCACGACCGGCCTCTATAAATATGTAAAGTAATATACATATTTTTTTTATTTATCGTAATCTCTTGCTGATAGACGATAAATAACATTATTCTCTACTTTTCGCTCGCGCAATTTCCGCCATAATGCATATTAAGTGTGGGTTTGATTTACTTTCTTTTGTGAATACCGAATTTAAATCCATTACCTTTATATTCAACCAGGAATATTATCAATACGCTGCGATGGATAATGTGTTGGTAAATTTATCTTAGTAGAGGAGAGCGGGGTTGGTTTTAACGGAGGTAAGAATTACTTCTTCTTCTCGCCAAACGTAATGAGTTAAAAATATGATACTCGGCCTAGATATATTGTATACATATTAACTTATTAAGATACCTGAAGATTGTCTAAGATAAAAAGTTTATATAAATTTAGGAGTTCGTGTAAAGGCTGTGTATGTATAGCATTGAATACATTCTTCATGACATACATTCTTCTGTAACAATTATTGATTAGTTGGTGATTTAAAAGAGTATATTGTTTAGTAGTACTTGATTAAGATTTTTAAGATTATTAATAACAAAAAAATTAGTTCATGTTACTTAGTTTAAGCATTAATTTTTAAGTATATATATTAATGTTTGTAGTCTAAAAATACTTTTGCGTTCAATTGTTGTTAATTAATATAGCTTTTAAAGAATAAAAAGTACATAATCTAAAAAGTACCGATTTATGTAATCTTAAAGATATTAAAACATTTTGATTAATGTATATAACATTTTATTTTAATTTTTGAAAGGATTTTAGCCTCTGTTAATAATTGCCTCTTACCTTAATACTAATCCCAGATGCGGGGTCGGTATTAACAAATTACATTTTTAGTTTTGATCACTCTATTTCTGAACTTACTTACCTAACTGATCATTTTAATTACTAATATCATAGCTGAATAACGAAAGCATGCTATAAATAAATAATATAACAAACAAAATCATTACTGGTTGTGAGTTCGATCCCCACTCAAGGAAATGAAATATTTATTTAAATTTATATTTCCATTTCTTCGCTCTGGTATCGAGGCAAAGCGCGGCGTTGAGTTCCGCTCAGCACGCAATTCCTTCAGTATTCGGCAAAAGTGGAGAACGAAGTGTCTGTTAAGACACAAGAAGAGTGGGACACACGCAGGATAAGCAGAGGGAACTTAGTTAACACTAGGTTCCCTCTGTCTACCCTGTTGTGTGCGGGATACAGCGTGAAGCTGACTATTTTTTTTTAAAATCACTATTATTGGAAATATAAACTTATCATATAAAATTTGTTAAGACCCGCCCCGCTCTCCCCTACCATTAATACACAAATTTTAAAAATAACATATTTGCTTAATGAAGTAAACAATTTAACATATTGTTTGTTGCCCGCCTAATATAATATTTTCTAGAAAGCACAAGAAGTCATATCAAAGTTTAAATTTAAAAAAAACATAGAAACTGTTACCTGGGCAAGCAATATTGCCCTTGTTAAAATTAACAAGTTTTGAGAATAGTTAAGCCAACCGTTTTAGCCCCTTAATAAAAGTCATAATTTAAGATTAAATCTAATTAAATTAAATCAGCTTCACGCTCTAGGCAACTTAACGTTAGGCTCCGCTCCGTTCGTCACTTTCTGCCTACTAAGAAATTAAATATTAATTTATATTTCCATTTCTTAGCTCTGGTGTCGAGGCAAAAGCGCGGCGTTGATTTACGCCACTCAACACACAATTCCTCCAGAATTCGGCAGAAAGTGAGGAACAGAGTTACTTAACATTAGGTTCCCTCTGTCAACCTTGTTGTGTACGGGATACAGCGTGAAGCTGATTTAATATTTTTTTTTTTAACGCGATCCGTTTGGGTTTGATCTCCATTCAGGGAAGTGGGAAACGGAGTCTCTTAACAGTAGGTGCAAATATCAGAAATCAGATTAGTTATTCGTAAGACTAAGTATCTAATAATAATGAAATAATGATTATTAATCAATAATTTCATATTGATTAATAATAATTATTTCATTATTATTAATGAATATTTAGGGGCGCAGTAGTGCGTCCAGCCAATTTCATTAAAACAGAACTGGCGATCAGCATGGTGTGTAATTTTCATACGAGCCATTTGAAGCACACTTTTTACCTTTTCGTAACTAAAAATTATTCCGCCTAAGCCTGTTAAATTTGGCTCATATATTTAGACCCGTGACATACATATATGCATCAAATTTCATAAACACAGCTCAATTTATTAAAAAAAAAAATTAGCTTCACGCTGTATCCCGCACACAGCAGGGTAGGCAGAGGAAACCTAGTGGTAAGACACTCCGTTCCCCACTTTCTGCCGAATTCTGGAGGTATAGCGTGTTGAGTGGCAGAATTCAACGCCGCGCTTAACCTCGACACCAGAGCGAAGAAACGGAAATATAAATTTAAGTAAATATTTCATCTCCTCGAGTGGGGATCGAACCCACAACCAGACGGTTTTACAGTCACACCTCGTGCCGCTGCGCCACGACTGGCCTCTCAATTTATTTATTAGTTGTTATAAAATGTTTTATAGTGTTAAAAATAAATTTATAATAATTATATTATTATTATATAATATTAACGTATAATATTAAAATTTGGCACCCATTTATATCTGACTTTTTTGTCGTTGAAGTCAACAACCAAGGCATATATCATAATATTGGACTTGGCTCTCATTTTACATTTATGTTATTGATGAGATATGTATATTACTTGAAATGAAATAAATAAACGTGAAATATTAAGGTGGAAAAGCGTGGACTTTAAAGTGAAATATTTTTGACGCTTTCGGCAAAAGGAAATGATTATATATTCGTTAACTCTTTCTTCTTAAAAGATATTATCGAAATATTAAACCAGCTCCTTTATTTTGTAATTTTATACCTTAGAGTTTTTCTTTGACAAGCTTAGAAGAAAATAAATGATAAATTATTGCACTTTTTTTTTTACTTCCGCCTACCCTGCTATATGCAGTCTCCATTCCCTACTTCCTGTTCAAATGTGATATTGCGTGTTGAGTGGCGGAATTCAACGCCGCATGTTATTTCACCAAAACGAAAATTTCCATATTGGAAAATAATTAATTCCCGCGAATCAAACTCGACTGCACCACGATGGATTACATAATAGTCAGTCTATACGTGCAACATAAATAAAATTTCAACAAATGCTCGTAACCAATGCGATAAAATGAAAATATTTAATATTTCATTTCGAGTGGGAATCAAACCCAGAACCTATTGGGCTTACAGTAGCACGCTTGTGCCCTTGCTCCACGACTGTATTCAAATAGGAGAGATGTGTTAATGATAAAAGAACGGGTAAGTGCGAGTCGGACTCGCTCACCGATGCTTCCGTACTGATACGATGTACGTTCCGATTTTAGGCCACAGGGAAAACAACTTAAAAGTTGGCTAACTTATGTTGGCGGGCAAATAAACTTATTTTGTATGAAATGAACTACAAATATAACTTTGTAATGATTATTTTTTATGAAATACCTATAATTTTTTTTCATTTGTTTATATTGTAAATTCAAAAAATCATAACTATAGGTCCATGGGAGGTTTTTATTATAGCACAAATTTCATAGAAAATGTAGGAAAATCGATGCATAAATATACT
The DNA here is from genome assembly GCA_013421005.1 of Heliconius erato x Heliconius himera. Classification (NCBI taxonomy): domain Eukaryota; kingdom Metazoa; phylum Arthropoda; class Insecta; order Lepidoptera; family Nymphalidae; genus Heliconius; species Heliconius erato x Heliconius himera. The sequence goes on from JAATLQ010037429.1 coordinate 20,525, forward strand.
CGTATCTTGTGATCAATTTAAATTAGAAGCTTGATTTTTTTGTGCTTCAAGCGACTATAGAATAAAATTTATTACATAAATTTCAGCTTGATAACACCACACGATCTCTAAATAAATGGCCTTGACAGACGGATAACAGAGTGACCCTATAACTGTTCTGTTTTAACCTTTTGAGGTACGGAATCCGAAAAACTGCCAAAAAAAACATTTGTTTATTTATTTATTTACTTATTTATTTATTTATACACCACTTATATAAAATACACAAAAAAAACAGAAAAGAAAACAAATGTACAAAAAGGTGGCCTTATGGCTAAGTAGCCATCTCTTCCAGACAATCTTTAGGACAAAAAGAAACTGACATAATATTAAGAAGGTGGGTGGTGGACGTAGTTAAAAAGTATATTAATAAACAATAAATGAATTTAGATATAAACAAAACAATATACTGATATATAGATATTTCTAATATAATACAATACATAGACTAATAAACAATATACAACATACAGTAAAACATTGTATATATAGGTAATTTATGAAAAAGCAATTAATATCTTCATAAAATGTTAATTCAACAAGAGGATCCCGGTGTCGTCATAAAAATTGCGAAAGTTTCCAACTTCACGTCTCTACTAATTATTTAAAGACAGAGTTATATAAAAAGTTCTGAAAAATTAATTTACATTCTGACGTTTTAAAGTGCTTACCCTGGATTCGTTTTAACAAGTGACACATAATTAACGAGAAAGAGTTTCCCGTGATCAGCGTGATTGAGGGCTCTTATTCAGTTTAATATACGATTCTCTGTTGATAAAATCTATTGTTGTTTTCTTATAAATATTAAAATGCATAAAATATACTAATTGGTAAGAAACAAATAAATATAATATAAGGCCAGTCATGGCGCAGGGGCACATAATATTTACATTTCTTCGCTCTCGTGTCGAGGAAAAGCGCGTCATTGAGTTCCGCCACTCAACACGCAATACCTCCAGAATTCGGCAGAAAGTGGGGAACGGAGTGTCTTAACACTAGATTCCCTCTGCCTACCCTGCTGTGTGCGGGATACAGCGTGAAGCTGATTTATTTAATACATAAATCATGCAAATAATAGTATTAGTAGTAATGACATTATGTAAGTATATTTTGAATGCAATGTCATTGAAGATTTTTGCATTTACGTAATCTATTTTCAAGGCAGTTAAATGGTGAGCTTCAATGTCATGAAATATACTAACGATATTTAAACTATGTGCTCAAGTCTGCTCTAGATTCTCATAATATACTGGAACTAGTTTGATTAAGTTAAACTTTGTCGAAGCTCAAGTAAACACTGATATCAAAATTATATAGATATACAGTTAAATAAATATAATGTTTATTGATTGAGGCCGTCGCGGTCACAATTATGCGTATGGTTGTGGGTTCGATTTCAAATCGGGGAAATGAATACTTTAATTTCTTTACTCTGGTAATGGGGATTGATTTTCGCTGCTCAACACGCAATGTCTTGAACTTGGAAGTTTTGGACTTGGAAAAAAAGATGTCTAAGCAACAGGAAATTTTCATATATGTAGTATAATGAATATCTAGTGAAAAAATAAATTATTAAAAAATCATAAATTATGTAACCTTTATTTATTTAGATAAAACAGTAGGAAACTATTGTTATATCTTTTTATCTAGAATATTTTAGAATATACAGATAATAATAAAAGTTTATTATAATTGAAAAAAGTATCTATTATTTTTAAACATTTTTAAAGTGTTATTCCACACTTAGGAAAGAAAAATACTTATTTAGAAAAAGTATAAAAAATTTTTTATACGTTTTCTAAATAAGTGTCTATTAGTTAACTAAAGTATCCAATAATAATTCATCTCATCGTATCCTATTTGGGGGCTTCTTTTTGTGCCACATAAAGTACCAGTCACTTGTCAACCGATACCGATTGTTATAGGTTTCCTTATCGAGGTCAAACTTAATTGAAATCAACAGGAAGTTACTGATATAATTACTTTTTATCTTTTCCCTATGAGCATTAGGACCTACAAACTGTATTTAGATTATTATTAACACAAAAGAATCATTGATTTTATTTCCGTTCATAATAGTCATGAACGTGATTGTGAGAAAATGTCAAATTACAATTGAATAATTTTAAAATAATTAAATTCTAATTCTTTTGTTATTTGTTTTTTTTTTCAGCTTCACGCTGTATCTTGAGCTTAGTTAAGACCGCTTAATTAAAGACGTTTTTAAAATTTTTATTAAATTTGTAGAAAAAACTGTTTTCAAATTGATTTATCTCAATATAACTGAAATATTTTTTCTTTAATTATTAAGATTATATTATGTACTCTAGGTACGTCCATATATTTCCATTAATGTTAGATTGAATTTGCTTAATATTTTACATAAATCACCTATAATATACCCATTATACCCGCTAGATGGAATGAGCCTTACAATATTCAAATGTATTCACTTTCAATTTAGAAGCGCACTCGCCCTTCCTTTAACCTTCAGAATTCTTTTGTGAAACGTTAACTTTTCGAACCAAAAAATTGGACAGGACCGAAACGATAAAACTGACGCTTTTTACAATCAAATACGACCGCCGCCATATTTTAAACAATTATAGAATATTAAATTATGAACGAAGTGTGACTGCAAAACCGACTGGTTGTGGGTTCAATCCCCACTCGAGGAAATGAAATATTTACTTAAATTTATATTTCAATTTCTTCGCTCTGGTGTCGAGGCTAAGCGCGGCGTTGAGTTCTGCCAGTCAACACGCAATGCCTTCAGAATTCGGCAGAAAGTAGGGAACGGAGTGTCTTAACACTAGGTTCCCTCTGTCTACTCTGCTGTGTGCGGGATACAGCGTGAAGCTGATTTGATTTAATTTTGATATTGAATATAATACATATTATATAAAATCCCTTTATACTTATACTAGCGACCCGCTCGCGGCTTCGCCCGCTTTAACTACTGAATTATTATATATCGCTTCTAAATTAACTTTGCTATAGAGCCAGGTGCAGAATTGAAGCCTTCTCTCGTCCATCTCTGTAGTAGCTCCGAACGACATCTGGGCGTTGACACAGTATGAAATTGGAAGGATTATCAAATGCCATCTAGGCAGTCAACTCAGTCAGGAGAGACCCTCGGTTTCCTGAGGGAGGCCCATCTTAAACGACCAAGGTTCAATGCAAGGCTCATGAGTCGGATTTGGAGGAGAATAGAAAGTCCCTCGGAAGTAGTCTTACGTCTGACCTCGGCCGGCCGGGTATGCCACGGAGTGCTGCTCCTTAGGTGCAGGTGATACATTGGCGCAGCGGAATGCGTTGGACGCGAGACGACCAATGTGTACTTCCAGGATTTCTATTTTTATGTTGCGATGATGCGTGGTGTTCCTCACTTAGTATGGCGCCTGCGTCACTCGACGGAGGATGAAGTTCTGGACCACCTGCAGGATTTCTCGTTGAGTGATACTCGCTAGGGCGTTGTGATGTCATCAGTGTATAGTGAGCAGAGAGTAGGTGATAAAATGTTGCCCTGGGGAACAACGGCAGCGATCGAGTTGCTGCTAGACCTCGAACTCTCAACTCTCACGCAAAATGTCCTGTCACTGAGGCAGGGAGGCAAGGACATACGCGACGTGCTGGGGGGTGCCGGCTCCGAGCACTTAATGAAGTAGGCCCGGGTGCCAACGCGGTCGAATACGCGCGCTACGTAGAAGAAGACTACTATTGCACTCTCCTTTCGGTTGATCGCTGTTGCGGCGTAGTATAACCAGAGTGGTATACCCGCTTGCCAAACTGCTCGCTTCGTGGGTGGATGTGCGACTGGAGAAGTGAGAGGAATAACTTCTCGAACAGCTTGGCGACCGCGCAAAGGAGGGTTATAGATCGGTATCCCTCAGGCTGTGGGTTCTTCCCAGCCTTGGGCAACATGATGACCAGGCCTTCCTCCCATGCCCGGGGAAAGAAACCAGGCGGGTGCGGCGGGAGCGGGGGCGCGGGGGGACGCGTGGTGGGCGGCGAGCCGTTACACAGCAAGAACTTTTTAGTACCGTAATTTTAAATCTGTGCTACTAATCTTCTAAAGTACTTATTGAAATGAAAAACAGTAGACAACATTTTATTCTATATTAAATGGCCAAAAGGTAACTAATATACTTATATATATACTGAAAGTAAAGGTTAAACATGCGTCGATATAGCTTTTCTCTAAAACTATTTGTAATTTCGAAATATTGTAAAGAGCAAAGTTTATCTTTGTTTAACGTAGAAAATTAATAACTTATTTAAAAGGATAAAGATTAATATCATTATGGACACACATCCCTTACAATAAGAAAATATATTTAAATTACCGTCTAATTTCCGTCTCCTCTACGCTTTCATTAGTAAGACTTAAACGATTTTTATTTGCATTTCTTGTTCTACGACCTATGAACGACTTTTTCGTGGCATAATTAAATTAAAAAAGGAAATGTTTAAAAAAGTAAAAAATAATAATAAAAGAACAGAAGAAGAGTAAACAAAATAAACAACAGGATACTTAAACGAAAGAAATGATAAACAAAAGACAACCTTCTATTCTATTAATGAAAAAAGATGAAACTAAATATATCGCGCTGAAATAATACATTAAACTCTAATTATCCAATACGTACAATCGCATCTAAATCTACTTCGCTACAGAGGCAGGCGGGGAGACGGGCGCGGCGGACGCATCGCGGGGCGCGGGGAGACGCATGGCGCGTGGCGAGCCGTTTCGCAGCAAGGATTTTTTGATATTGTAACAACTTCTAAAGTACTTATTAAAATGTAAAACAGTAAAAGACAGTTATGATCTACATTAAATGGCCAACGTAACTAATATACTTATTTATATGCTTTATGAGTAAAGGATAAACGAAACATGAGCCAAATCTGCGGTTTATAGCCGGCGCGATATGTCAACAATTAAATGCGTTTTTCTCTGAAACTATTCGTAATTTCCAATTAGTGTAAAGGACAAATTTTATCTTCGTTTAACGTAGATAATTAATAAAGTATTTAAAAGGATAAGGATTGATACCATTATGGACAAACATCCCTCACAATAAAAAATATATTCAAATTACTATTTTTAGACAGAAATATGCTCACTGTATGTTATCCTTAGTAGATACAAATATGCTGTCGCTGACTTTTTTGTAGATCTTATTAAGAGGAATAATACTCTAGTACATTGTTTTCATGTAGGACTTACCATTAAAGCAGCGCATGCGTGAAAGTTTCTCAACGGGTAGGACTTTATGCACATTTATCATATTTATGTCAAATTACATTAAAATATACATATAATAAACTATATATAAACCTTCCCTGAAAAATACTCTACCTAATGGTGAAAACCGCATCAAAATCCGTTGGGTGGTTTAGAAGAAGATCGCTTAGAAAGGCCAGACAGAGACGAAATACGTTCTTATTTTATAAGATATAGAGATAGAGAAGTAAACTTTCGTTTAGTTACATATACGTTACCGGCAATCTGTATAATTTCGGTATTCTATTTCGGTATACAATGCCTCGGCAATGTAGAAACCTGAAGCGTTCTGGCAATATTTGACAGAATACTATTGTATATTACATAATTTGCCTAGTAAATGAATAAAATTTCTAAGGATTCTTTAAAGTACCTGCTGGTCCATCGGCAATATGTAAAATAAATAGATTTTAGTCCATATTTATATTTTCGACCAACTCGTTTAGCGGTTTTTAAATGCAAAATAGGTAAGGTTAGGTTAGTAACTTTTAAAATTAAAAATAATCCAAAGTAATCTGCATTTAAAATTCACCAAATCTGTAACTGCGGTGGCGTTAGTACATACTATGTAAGTACCAGTAGGAATTTGCATAAAATACAAGCAAGTAAACAACTTACAAGTTGCACGCTGTTCGTTTCCCTGTTCCTTACTCTAGTCTTTTACATACATTACCTGCATTTATTTGGTCTTTTACATACATTTATTTGGCATTTTATACAGTATTGATTTTGATGAACTAAACTTTAGTACTCAAGTTGAGTTAAAACAAAGCAATTGGTGAAATTTTCAAGTAAATCGGTTCAGTACTTTCAGAGAAAAATGCGGACAAAAGTATGTCGACAGACCGACAGACAGACAGACAAGAAATTCAAAAAAATCTTTTGCTTTCTATTATTCTTTTTAAGTGTCCCTCTATCCATTTCAGTCAAAATTACTAAATGTACAGACAAAATATTTTTACTGTCTTATTATATATAGAGATGTTCGAATTAATTTAAATTAAATAATGAAAAAATAGAGGCCACCTCCGGCAATATGTCATACATTAATAAAAAGCAAAGAAATAATAATGTAAAAATAAACATAATTAGTTATGTTAATGATACATTTGTTTATAAAAACCACCGCTGCACCGTGACGCAGTGAATGTGTTTTTTGAAGACGAGAACTTTAGGTTCTAATACGAATGTAGATATATATATTTTTAACCGTTTTGTTCCAGGTACGGTTGGATTCATTTTCGTTATACTGCACACAATGTATCCAAACCAGCGCGTGAAACTAGAAACAAGTAACTAGGTCCTTTTTTCTGGTTCAATAAAGAAAAAAATATTTATTTCATTGAGGTTAATGAAGCCTAAACATGTCAAAGACCATTTAAGATTCGATTCAAATAAATATGAAATGAAGTATAACAGCAAGTAGGCACAATAAAATATCACTAAGAATGACATCTTGAAAACAAACAATAAATTGAAATCCTATTTAAACATGTCCTCCGGCTATTAATAGATCCACTTTTGAACAAATAAGTCAAATTTATCGTTTCTAAAGGATCTCTTAAAATATAAACAAAGTAATATAAAATAATATAATCTATATATATAAAAGGACTTGTGCTGACTGACTGAGGTAAGACGCACGCAGAGCCGTAACCGCTGATGGTAGAAACGTGAAATTTGGGCAGATGTTTATTTTCATATTCTGGACATCCACTAAGAAGGGAATTTGAAAAATTTTAACCCTAAAGGGATGAAACAGGGGTTGAAAGTTTGTATGGAAAAAAAATGTAATCTGTACCGATTTTTATAAAATTTGAAATTCAGACTCTTAAAAATATTTCATTGGACACGTGTTTCATGGTTTTTAAGAATTCACCCCCTAAGGATTCAAATAAGGGGTTGAAAGTTTATAATGAAAAATCTTTAAATTGTCACCGATTTTTATAAAAATTTAAATTCAGACTGTTAAAAATATTTTATTCAACACATGTTTCGTGGGTTTTTTAGAATTCACTCCTAATAAGCGAGCGAAGCCGCGCGCGCCCTCTAGTAAAATAATAAAATATTGTACAGTATTTTTTTTAACTTCATCAATCAATTATGATATTACGCAATCCGTTTCTTACATTTCCCTTAAACACATTATCTTACACTAAAAAAGCACACATACTATTTATGTGTGTAAAAATTTTAAATATGTGCATTTCCTAGTGTAGAATTTTTTTAAATTCAGTGACATCAATCATAAACTGACTAGATTATTAAATTCAGCAAGCGGACGCACATACTCGTAGCACGGACTGTAAAGAATTTTTATGTTTGTGGTTTCATTCAGAATATACATACATATTTGTGATAAAATTGTTTTGTTTTTTGAACAATAAAGAATTTAAATATAATAGTTAAATTCATAAATGTAAGAATGCACAGTAGAATGGAGATTATGCGAGTAATTTATATGTAGATTTTAAATACACTGTGTATATACATACATACGTATGTATGTATGTATATTCGTATATTGTGATAATACATCATGTGAATATGGCTCAAATAAGATTTTAAGCAGGGTAAGCAGATGGAACCTAATGCTAAGACACTTTATTCCCCATTTTCTGCCGAATTCTGGAGGCATTGCGTGTTAGGTGGCAACTCAACGCCGCGCTTTGCCTCGACATCAGAGCGAAGAAATGAAAATATTAAATATTTCATTTCCTCGAGTTGGAATCAAACCCACAGCCTGTCGCGTTTACAGTCACACGCTTTTGCCCCTGCGCTATGAAATAAGATAATGTTTAGAACAATACCTTATTACTTTAAATTTGTATTACATTTATTTATTACCTTATATTTCGTTCATTTGTTTTATTAAGTTGTTATAAACAATTCTTTTTTTTTAAATATACACATACATAAATTTAAGAATTCTTTTATTTTTAAAAGTACTAAATAAATATTAAGTAAATTTCTAAGCCAGTGTGAGTCCTCAGAAATATATTCAAAGCAAGCATAATAATTACGAGACATCTTGGAGCATACAATGTAATTATTACCTCGCTGTTTAATTAGTGTGAAATGTACTCGTACGCTAAAATAATCGCTACGTAGGACGTATCTGTTTTCGTTTGGATGAATAATAATCCTTTGGTTTTTTTAGACTTCACGCTGCATCTCGTATATATAGCGGGATAGGCAGAGATAATGTAGTGTTTCCGTTTGAATCGCGACATTATGTGTTGATTAGCGGAACACAACGCTGTTTATTGTCCAACCAGAATAGATAAATCAAAAACATACATCTCTCGAGTGTGGATCTAACTAGACGCTATCCCACTTTAACGTAATTAGGAACAAAATTTGGTTGTTGATATACACAAAAAAAATTAACAAAAGATGAATTTCTATTTGCTTGCTATATTATATAGAACGTTATACAAAGAGTATTTAATTTAAGCGCACAATGTATTTTAACATTTTTTATCTTTTCGTACGTGATCTTTAAGTGGTAAATATTTATATAATTCCATTTTATTATTTTTTTATCAGTAATCCCCGTAAGCACGCACCACCCATTATAAAAAGTTCCTTTACTTTCACTCAAGCTTTAAGCCTCGACAAAATGGACACATCAATTTCATAGATCAGCTGATTCGCAAAATGAAAGATGTTATACCTCGTCGTTTTTTACGTAGAAATATAATATGTTTTAGATATAAAGCGTAACTTAATTCTAAAACTGAAAATAGTGTAGCTTTATATTTTTTTGAAGTTGTCTTACTACATAAATAAAGCTACTTCCACAAATTGACTTCTTTATCTTGGCTATTTTTTTTTCGTTTTTATTGGGGTCGGGCTCCACTGTACCCTTATTTGGATGGTTGCAAGAACAACGACTGCAATCTTATCTCTAGGGCACGTCTAGTAGCACTACCCTTATTGTCATACAAGTTATTAGTATCGGGTATACATACTTGATACTATTGTCTAAATATTCGTGGTAGGTGTTAGCATTGCTTAAGTTAACTTCTTGTGATATTATTAGTAATTTAACCTCCTTTTCTTACAGAAGTCGGTTAAAAATGACATATTTTGACAAGCGTGCCCAGTATCGTGTTTACTAAACTATTGGCACCGTGCACGACTACAGCGCCACCCAGCGTACGCAAATTTGTGGGCTCTGACGCTTTGACATATGTATATTTTTTTAGGTGTATTACATATTTTGTTCTTCATTTCATTGTATTTTTTTATATAAATAGTTGAGTTGTCTATTTCTGTTTGTATTTCTGCATCACATACTTCGCTATAAATATATCTATTACATGTAAATGTATTTGTTGCATTGTAGAACAACTGCAACTGCTGTGACTCATTTTTAATAACTTAGTAAAACAATAAGTCGAACAGATTGCTTTGACATTAATAAGTGACAAAGCCTACATTTTTTCTACTTTTGGCCACCATGTGCGCTGCGAGCGCTTATAATACTGTCACATACTACAACGCACCCTGCCAATAATTCTCCCATATCTACATATTCATTGAAACTACATAATATAATACACCTTTAGTTCTTTACATACACGACAACGGGGTCGGCTAGCAAAGCAACATTTTCTTGTATAAATTTCATTGCATTTTTCGAACGCCATGAAGATATAAAAAGTTTTCGACCAATTTTGGCAAAATCCGAACAACATCACATGGTCTGGTCTGTTTTCGTATTTTGTATGTATTATTAGTAGTCAAACCTCTTTGGCTGTACTGAATGTAACTGGCTGGTTTTAATACCATTAAAAATAATTATATATAATAATAAAAATATATTTAATACGAATAAAATGTGTGCGGTTGGCGGACGGAGTAGCACTAATGTGGTACAAGCGTTTTAAGAGTGGAAATTTTAAAATCTCAAAATTTCTACAGAAATGAAATCATGACACTACCTTTAAAATGGCAATAAGTTATCGATCAAACCGACACATACATATTATAAATAAATTATACCCAAAAAAAAAATATATCTACTTTGTATGAACAATACGAAAATACATTGCCCCGACCTTATAGTTACAAGGAAAAATATAATGTCAGAAGACATGGTGTCAGAAGTGGGATTCCTCATCGTTACCTTTCTTTTCGACTAACTTCAAAAAGAAGATGTTCTCATTTTCAACCGACTGCAAAAAAGGGAGAGGTTCCAAATTTGCTCGAATATTTTTTATGTAAGTTCTTGTCAATATGATAAAATGTTAGTTTGCGCAAAAATAATACCTAATTAAGACTGAAGTTTTACATAGGACAACCACTACCTACTCATTTGAGAAGTAATCCCTTGAGGTCTACCCATCACTTAAAATCGTAAAATAGATTAATTTTTTACAAAAAAAAAACCAACTTCGAACAACGAACTAAAAAATAAAAAATAATTTTACATAAAACAAGTAAACCGTACTTTGATTTTAAATAAGGATTTTATAATTTTGAAGTCGGTGTCATTTTGTCGGTTTCGTTCTTCAAAAATGTTTATTCGTTTTCATTACTGCAGAAGCGAAGAGGTTTAACGAACGAAGCAAGCAGATAGTATTGACGTTAATAATTTTCAGTAATTACTATTACATTTCTTACATGTCTTACACAATTTTTTGTACGTTATAGAAAATTTCAATATTTATTTGTTATAGCTATAATGTAATCTGGTTGCAAAAAAAATTTATTAAAGAATTTTTAAGCATATAGTCTACTAAAATATCGCTTAACTTCATACTATATCCTGCATATATTAGGATATACAAATAAAAGCTAATTTTACGACACGTTGTCAGAATTTCACCCAAATTCGAGACAATGCGCGGTGAGTGGCGCAACACTACGCCGCACATAATCTTAGCAAAATTCCACCGAGTGAAGACCTTACTCACAACCGCCTTGACAGTCAAACTGTCTCATTGAGCCACGGTAGTTTTAAATGATCAAAGGTTAAAATATTAGAATAACAAGAGGAAAATATTATAAATATTTTATAGTAGCAGGAGCTTAATAGCGTTCGCTTAAGCAAAACCAAGTAGTCTAGTTACCGTTGGACTATTAAAAGATATTCGACATTCTTGTAAAACCTCGCCTCTTGTGATATGGTCATAACGTTTGGTGTATGTAGTTTTATGAAAATTATTCACCACTTCTTATTCTAAAAATTATACATTTATACGGTCAACAAAAATATAATTAGATTTTTAATTATTAATATGGCGCTATGGCGTAGAGACAAAATTCGGCAGAACGCGGGGAGCGGAGTGTTTAACACTAGGCCTACCCTGCCTACCCTGCTACATGCGGGATAAAGCGTGAATCTGAAAAAACAATAATACTTACTTTAAATTAACATCTTCCAGTATTTGGTTTGGTAGTAAATCGAGTATCTGCGAGACATTTAGTTTATCCCAGGACAGATCGCGTCCTAAGACCTGCTGGGTACAGTTTATAAAGTTTTGAATCTCCGTCTCCGAGTCCATTGCAACACTAATACACTTCACTCACACTTAAACAATTAATTTAAAAAATTTAATAAAAATAGTTTTAGCGATAAATTGTATTGTTCGTTTTCGTAAACAAACCATTTTCAGTATGAATTGACACTCGCACAAATGAGTTCACCTTAAATTTAAGCCTATTTGATGAAAATTTAACATTTATTACTAAATCTAATGTAGATACATAATCGAATAAAATGTATATGGAGCACATTTATTAAAATACTAAATAAATATTTTATTTCTTGATGCCCATGATGATATTAAACATATCTATATATATAAAAGGACTTGTGCTGACTGACTGAGGTAAGACGCACGCAGAGCCGTAACCGCTGATGGTAGGAACGTGAAATTTGGGCAGATGTTTATTTTCATATTCTGAACATCCACTAAGAAGAGAATTTGAAAAATTTTAACCTTAAAGGGATGAAATAGGGGTTGAAAGTTTGTATGGTTTTTTTTTTAATCTGTACCGATTTTTATAAAATTTGAAATTCAGACTCTTAAAAATATGTCATTGAACAAGTGTTTCATGGTTTTTAAGAATTTACCCCCTAGGGTTCAAATAAGGGGTTGAAAGTTTATATGGAAAAATCTTTAAATAGCCACCGATTTTTATAAAAAATTTAATTCAGACTGTTAAAAATATTTTATTGAACACGTGTTTCGTGTTTTTTTTTAAATTCACTCCTAATAAGCGGGCGAAGCCGCGCGCGCCCTTTAGTTTTATATAAAAATATATTGACCCGCGCTAGCGTGTCTAGCCAAGCTAAAAAAAAACTGGAAACGCGCAGTGGAGCCCTTCATAATTCGTAAACCAATTAGTCTATAATATGCATAAAATTTTGCACTTTTGTTTAAGCTTATGTAGCAAATTACAATAATTAAGGTTAAACAATTTTTGATATAATGATGTTTATAACCGGCATCTTTTGTCTCACTCACTCACTCTTCAGAAACCAAACCCACTTCTAGCCACAGAAACTTGACATTTGGTACCAACACAGATTATTATACATATATAATGGTAATTATTGATAATTACTACCAAACACAGAAAAAAAAATAGTATGAATAGCTTGAATGTTATCCCGAGTAAACATAGAATTTGGTATCCACATCGATTTCCTTGATTTAGTATTTAACCTGGCTCTCAACAATAATACATTTCATATTTATGTTTTTGATAGGTTATTGTATATGTGGTATAATATATCAAATACGTGTGTTATTTTTATAAAATCATAGCGACTCGTTTTTTTCACTTTAATAAAATTATATGAACGAAGACAAATAATTGCATACATTTTTGGGCCCAGAATGTATCGAGATGAAAATTGTATGATTTAATAGATTCGGATACATCATTTCCTCCCTGAAAATTCTATTAGTTTTGGCAATCTGAGAGCTGAGTTATTAGAGATTTGGTAAAAGTGAGATTAAGTGACAGCACCGTCAACCTCGATAAAATAGGTGATTACTGAAAAAAAATCCGTGAAAAAAAGCAGTAGCCGTTCAAAACATTAAACACATAAAAGCACTCAAAGCGCATCGAAACGAACGTAAAATGCAAAAAATCATTAGACAAAATGTCAATGTCAATCATCTATCATTTGAAATATGATTGACTTTAATCGATTCAAATCGATTTCTTTTTGTTTTGTCAGTGATTAATTAATATATTATTTATTTATACTGTAATTATATGCACTAATAAATACGTTAAATACTTTAATTAAAATTTACAAATATTTTATTTTCGTAGTACTGTAATCGATTATTTATATCGATTAGAAAATCGATCTAAAACTATTTTTCTCAATTATCTCCGCTTCCAGATTGTCAATTTCGTAGATTTTTGGTATTTTAAAATCTAATTATTTAGACTATATCTCGAGTCTTTACATTTGGGCCCAAAATTTTCCTTCTCCTTTATTAAGAAAAAACCTCTTTTATTTCATATTTTTCTGAGTCTCTCCATTACACGAATTTCCTGTACATAACTGTATATTGCTGAAATATTATTACCACCTATAAAAAATATAAATCACAATTTCTGACAAATTACAAATCAATACTTCAGCATAATGACAGTAAAAAAGTGTTGGTCTTCGAGGTGGAGCACTTTGGGAACATTCAAAATCGCTTAACGTGTTTAACGTAGCAGTGTTAGTTGAAGACCAAATGGACACAAATCGTATAAAAGACAAACAAATGTATTCAGATATATATTAGAAAGTTTAATTTTTGTTTCCTTATTTACCACCAACAGTTTTTTTTTTCAGACAGAGGCAACCTAGTGTAAAGAAATATTCGGGACATTGCGTATTGAGTGGTATCAAAGCGAAAAAATATAAAATATTAATAAATATGTTTGTAAAAAATTTATATATTCTTTATTTCCCCAAGTGGGAATCGCACCCACAACCGTAGCTTTATAGTCACGCAGTCGCCTCAACAGTTGTATAGTTTCATAAGTAGGTAAAGGCTTTATTGCAAATAACGATTATATATATCTAAACAACTTTACTGAATAGCTGATTACTTGACTACTTGATACACATATTCAAAGCTAATATGTTACGAGTACTATAATTACTAATAGAGAATAATATCTTAAAAATATATTTAAACATCATAAATAATAATATTTTAAAAATAATACAAAAATGAACAAAGCATACAAAAATGAAAAAAGAAATAAAATCACTCTATTAGTTTTTTTTTTTTTCATTTTTTTAGTCCAAACAGCAAGGTAGGCAGATGCCATCTGTGAATATTGTGTGTGTGTGTTCACACTGTTCCCATTAAGAAACTTCTTTTCCCCGCATTCCGCTAAATTCTGAAGGCATAGCGTGTCGAGTGGCGGAACTCAACGCTGCGTCTTGCTTCGTTACCAGCGAGATACATAATTTTTTTTCTTTTCAACTCCGTCCATTTCAAGTAAGCTTAAATCGGCAAAGCTATGTTAGAAAAACGACTTCACGATCAGTTCCACCTATCACAATGAAAAATGTATAAAGAGAGTCCAATAAAACCTGGTACTTTGTACGGTTGAAGAGGTCATTATAGCGATTTCAGATTAATTTTATACGGTAGAGGTACCTATATCAAATAAAACGTGGATGGATGATAAGATTTTTTTATTTTTTTTAACCTTATGACGTAAGCATATTAAGATTTCTCGTTTATACCTGATATGATAATGCGGCATTGAGTTTCGACACTTAACACGCAAAGCCTTAATAAATCGGCAGAAAATAAAGAAAGAAAATATGTAGGGTATCTTAATGGAAACGAAGTGTCTTAACATTAGGTTCCCAAGTTCCTTTCAGGTTCCCTGTTATGTGCGGATTACAGTGTGAAGGTAAAAAAATATCTCTTCAAATATATATTCCGAGAACAATGTTTAGTAACATTGTTCCATGAAATGCTAATAGTTCGAGGTAATTCCACTAAGCGTTGACATTTTGGACCGGATTAACTTATTAACGTTGAAATTATATATGAAATAACCATCACATAGATATTAAATAAAAATTTCAATTTTAACATTAATTAGACCGCGAGTTCTAAGGGGAGTTTTGTATTTGTGTTCTGAATCTTCTTAGTGAAAACTTATTTTCAGTTCTTTTGAAGTGAAAACTTCTTTATTTTTGTTGTGTGTGTGAAAGTCGAAATCAAAAAGCGACAGTAAAAAGAGACAGACACATAAATTCATAAGATTTAACGTGACAGAAAATGAAATAGATTATTTCATACTTTCGTTACCATATCATTTATCTTGTATCATACTTGACTCATTTATCGAAAATATCAGTTCTGAGCCTGAATAATTCTATATATTATATTCTTCGATCAACTACATACTAGATAACAGATTGCATACAAATGCGCCTTAGAAATATGGCACCAGTCAATATAAACAGAAATTCAAAATATTATTTCACACAGACTTATGACATAAGATCATTTTAATAAAATCAAACCTTATAACAGTGTATTAAGGGTTAGTTTCGTATAGCGCGTAATGGATTTAAAACATTTTATTCCTAATCTGTCTATCTATCAAATTTTTCTTTCAACCGTTTTTAACCCTCCAATTGATGTGGTTTTCCCATAGACACCGCGAAATATAAAATTCGACTTACTACCACTGATTTTCGTGACAGGTGGTCGGAGGGACTGACAAAACGGGTGCATGGACGGAGAAAAGTGTCCAACAGACTACTCGTTAAGAGACTACCATCTCAGTAAAAGGGTTATATTTTAATACTGTCTCTGTTTTAGATAATGTGTGTGTTTTTGTATTATATTCCATTATTTTGGAATTTTTAAAACAATAATTATGGATTATATTTAAATTAAATTAAAATCGTTACATACGAGCTATGATAATGAAATAAATGATAAGTTACAAATATACTTTTTTTTGAAAATTACCTACTAATGAAAATATGTTTAAATTGCTTTAAATTTCTACTAGCCAAAAAAAAGAGAAAATCTCCAAAGAAAAAAAAGCAAAAAAAAGAGGCTTCAGTAATCGACACCCTGTAATCGACACCTAATAAAATGATTTTAGTACATTTATTGCCAATTTAAGATTAAAGAAATATTTACGTTTTGATCAGTGTTATATTAGAAGTCCTTATATATTTATTAGGCTGTAATTTTGTTAGAAACACTCTAATGACCTTTGCCATTTGTTCTAAAGAATAGTTTTTTTTTTTAAAGTAAAAATTATACATGTATAAAACTTACTTAGATAAAAATAATGGTTACCGATATTTTTTGATAAATGGATAAAGACTGCTTGGAGAAACGTTTTGGCAATTTCAGAAAAAATAAACTGGCTCCGAATAGTTTCATAATCAAGTTACATAAAGGATATTTTTAGGATCTCAAAAAATAAATTTATAAAACATTAAAAAAATAATAAGCAATGCCATACGCTCAACCTCTTAATTATAATTAATTAAAGAAATACAAATATTTTCGCTTCATGTACGTTTCAATTCATCATCTTTAAATAAAATGGCGAAAAAAAAGATATTATACTAAATAATATGAAGAAGTATATACGCATTTAGTTTAGTGTTCACAATTTGAGAAATTTAAATATATAACCTTATTTTTGGAAATTAAAAAAAAGTTGGTGCTTGTCGGTTACTGGTGCTATCACCCTATACAAATTGTTGACTTCATTTTCACACGGGCTAAGTTTTACTAGCCGTAAAGATTTTGCGCCGGTCTGGTAAAGATAAAACACGTCGTTGGAAACTGAGTAATAAATCTGTGTGTAGGTTGTATGACGCATTAGATGCCATTTAGCAGCCCGTGCCTTCGCATTAAAACTAATATAGTCTTAGCTAAAGATTTTATTCAAATATTATTATATTGATATTGAGGCCAGTCGTGGCGCAGAGGGACATGCGTTGAGGGATCGATTCTCAATTCAGGAAATGAAATATTTAATATTTCATTCTTTCGCTATGGTAACGAGGCAAAGCGCGGAATTGACTTCCGCCATTCAACACGCAATGAATCGACAGAAAGTGGGGGAAGGAGTATCTTAACACTGGGTCCTCCTGCCTACTCCGCTATGTGCAGAATACAGCATGAAGGCAGAAAAAAAAATATTGATATTTATATTGACATCCATCTTAAAATCTCTATATACCACGCACTCTTACCCCATACATAATGAATCCTAAGAAGAACATTGCGAACAACAAACACTTGTTAAAGTAAATAAATTATGAATATTACGTAGAAAGCCTAATTTCGTATTTTAACTTTCCGTATTATATTTATAATCTGTTCATTGCATCACGTACGTAAAGGCTTTTTATGATGAATAATAAAATGTGTATTAACCGAAGGTAAGTAACGTTAACCATATAGCCATTTTTTTATTGAAAATGAAAAATCTTCTATAAATTTAGAAGATTTTCAAAATTCGGTGTAAAGTGAGGAATGGGAGTGGCTTAATGGGAACGGAGTGTATTAACATTAGGTTCCCAGGTTCCCTTTGACTATCCTGTTGTGTGAGGGATACAGCGTGAAGCTAAAAAAAAATATGTATATTATGTGAAATAAACTTTGATAATTATGGGAATTAACACAAGAGAAGAGCTTAGAGTTCGTTTGTACTTTTTAATTAATTAAGGTAACTTTTTAATTATTTTTTCCTAGAAGCAAAAAGCCCACTTCCTTTTACTTTTTATCTACTTATGTATGATGTAATTTTATATTTTAACAACATATTATATATTATGTCTTTATATTACTGAGTGTTATTTTTCATTTTCAAATGTTTCTAATTTACTAAGTAATAAACAAAATATTATTAGAGTATTTACTTTAAAAATGTATAGGCAGAAATAAATTTCAAAATTACCAATTAATTACCAATCGAATTATTTGAAATTGGCTATTTAGAAATAGTATAATTTTATATGTATAATATATAAATATTATAATTCTTTCATAATTATATCGTATTTGTTAGATTAATATCTTGTCATACCCATAGTTACTAACTTTGCTAGATATAATTAGCGTTAAATATTTTATGTTAATTATTGGTATTATAGTTCGCTATTTATTAATGACGATCTAAAAATATGAAATATTCAAAAATATATTTAAATCATAACCACCACCTAAAGTAGAACTTAAAAAAACCGCACTGTTAAAGTTTTAAATAAAACTTTTTTCGACATGAAAAAAAAATATTGTTTAAATTTTGACTTGCTAATTAAATACCGCACAAAATTATACTTTATTATTTTTATATGCTTTCACTTTTCGTATTCATTTAAATTTAACATACGCGCGTCCACACCACGACGCGTCCCGAACTCTACTGAACTTCGAACTTGAGAAAATAGCGCCACTAACAACCCCATTGCAACCCTCGATATTAATCTCCTAGGATTAATATCGAGACTAAAGACGATTACAAACTCGTTGCATCCTAGTAAAAGGAAATTATTATTAGTTTTCTTCATTTACTTGACAGTACATGAAAAAAACGAATAATAATCCCAATATAATGTAACATACTAAAACCGAATGAAACGACGACATTTTTTTTCATGTAAGCCCCGAACAAATTTGATATTTTATTGAGGTCAGAAATAGCATTTTTGTGTTTATAGTTACTAATGTTATGTTTTAGAAGTTAATAAAAATGTAATAGAAATTGAATATTGTTATAAATCTGTAATTAAAACTTTGATACTATTACAATTACTAAGTGGTAAAAGAAGAATGGAAGACCCCGTTGATCCACAGGTTATGTCCTTTTTTTTAATATGAGTTGTTAGGCGCCACAGGCTTTTGTTGTCTATGCCTTTTTTGCTTGATTGGTTAAAGTTGTTGTTTATGGTTTTTTATAAAATGTGAAGTGAACATTTATATTTGGAATGGTCAGCGTTCCTTTTTGTCAATATTCGAGTTTTGTGGTCGTTACATTCATTGCGGTGCAGTGAGTTGATTACGTAATATTTTTATTGGCTCATCATCTCTGTGAGAAATAGCCATTTTGATGTTGTGTTCCACTATATCAGTCACGGAACCCTAATTTGCCCGGCGAATAAACCTGCCGATAGCGATTTCCTTGGCGTCAGTGTAGTAGATGCATCCTTTTGTATGTCTTGTAAAGGCGACGACAGCGTGTTATATGCTGTCGTGTAGAGTGCTCTTAATGGCCTTTGTTTGGATGATTACTATCGACTCGTATGTAAGTCCCTGAGATTCGTTGACGGTTAGGGTGCGTGAGTTTCCCTCCCTTCCATATCCTTTCCTGATAAGATCCGCTTTTTCTACTTGTGTATGGACAATTATGTGCTTTCATTCCAATAGATTGCCCCAATACTCTGTACCTGACAGAGTATTGGGGGAATCTATTGGAATGAAAGCACCCGTGTATCGCGTCTTTCTCAGGGAACGAGTTGTGTGTTGAGCTGAGTAGATTCCGTTATAAACTTCGTTGAGCGCATATATCACATCCAGTGGACATCAATATGATCTGGCTAGCTCTTGACTGATGGCCGTCACGAAGTATGGACCAATGTAGTGTATTTGGAAGATGTTTAATCTGTCGATAAATGGTAGTTGGTTTATGTCCCCGAAAAGAGTAAGTGTCTTGGCCTTTGATAATATTCTTAGTTCTGCAACACTGAATTTGAAATTTTGAAATGTTGAAATTGTCCCCATTAAGAGTCGAATTAGATTCCAAGTATGGAAAGCTTTTTTTTCAGCTTTATTCTATATCCCGCACCTAGGCGAAATGAGCCTAATGTTAGGACATTTCGATCTCCATTTTCCGCGCAATTTTCATGTGTTGTATGGCGGAACTCAACGTCGCGATTTTGGTACTAGAGCGAAAAAATTAAAATGAGAGATAGTGGGAATCTAACCCACAACCATTGCGTTACAGTCACATGCTTGTGCCCTTGCTTGGCTTGTCGCCACGACGACCTCAATCTCTGCTTCACTCTTCATTTTGCTATATTTACAAGCAGTCAATAAATTTTAACCTCTACTAAACATAAAACTCTACTAATAACTATATATAAAACATGAATAATATAATAGAGTGCTCAAGAAGCGGACGACCTAAATCTGACAGTCATTCTTTATTGAATAATAACATGCAAGGTACACAAATTTTCCACTGTTATCTTTAAGATTATCAAACAGAATACACTATGAATATATATTAAAAATTATAATGATACGTCAAAATAAGAATGTCAATCTTGACGCTATCGAAGCAGAGACGTCAGGAGCTGTCTGGTTATGGGTTCGAATCTAAGGGAGATATTTATAAGAGACACAGTAGAAACTAATAGAGTGATTTCAATAAATAGTTTCCCATGAACCACTAAAGTTTCGAAGTATTACGTTCTAAATAACGGCACTCAACGCCGTGCGTTGTCTACTTGAGCGGTGAAATGAAAATAATATAAATATAATCATTCGAATCTACAACCGTTGCATTTACATTTAGTCGCTGCGCCACCACGTCCTAGATTCTAATAACACGATTTGTTTTAAATTACATACATAAAAATAATTTATATAGAAGGACGAACAACCAGAACATATAAAAATGCGTAAGTACACCAGACTTTGTAATATTATATTACTATTATATAGTTTACCGAATAGAAGAATAACTTGGGCACTTTTCCGATATCATATAACATGAAATAAACCTTCGAAATATTATAGGTTATTGATACGTTAAAATGTCACTGATAATAAAAGACTCTACCTCTAGGAAAATGTCAGTCTATTGTGAAACTCTATTGTGTTTTGATGTACATACTTATATTTTCAACTTATCAACCGCTTTTTGAAGATTCTGTTATAATATATATGTATATGTAAATATTGACACCTCACCGTTCATACATATTAAATACGCGATCAAAGTTTACGTTAATTTGGTGCTTTTAGTGTAAGTAATTGGCATATTATAACTGAATAGTATACAAATATAATTACTACGTTTGAGGCCAGTCGTGCTCGCGGCACAGGTTGTAGGTTCGATTCCGACTCGAAGAAATTAATGATTTACTATTTTCATTTCTTCACTCCGAGTGTCTTAATACTAGGCTCGCCTGTCTGCTATATGCGAGATACAGCGTGAAATTATAAAATAAAACATTAAATACACTTATATAATATATATTGATATAATATATAAAGTAATTAATTATAAGTGAAAAAAATCTGACTTAGATCGGCCACATTGTCTTTAAATTTAGAATTAATCATACTAATATAATGATTAATGTCTAACTTTACTCACCACACTCAGAGACAATAATTAGCTTTTAACTAATGCAAAACGAGTAGCTATATAAACACTCTTATTTAATGTTAATTTTTAGGGTTCCGTACCTTTTAAGGAAAAAAGGAACCCTTAACAGACAGACATATGGACAACAAAGTGGTCTTACCACTTTGTTGTCCATATGTCTGTCTGTTTGTCTGTCAAGAGCCTCTATCTCAGGAACTTTACTTGTACATTTACTAAAAAAAGATATGGCCGTTTATATTGCATAAACTTGAATTTCGATACTATAAAGGGAATCAAAATTAATAAGATATTTCCGGTTGACCTAGAATTATGGAATGTGACAGCTAGCATCTACAGGTACTAGTACTAGTTAAGCAAAAAATCTAAAAACTATGCATTTGTGGTAAATACTAAAAAAAAATTGCCTTAAAAGGGATGCAAAATTTGGTATTAAAGCCCCTAGTTTAAGTAAAATATCAGATGAAAGAGCGTTGACTAAGCTAAGCATTGAATTTCAGAAAAAACTCGAGACCTTAAAGTTTTGTAAGGAACCTTCGATAGACATGCCTGACTCGCGGTTGCCCGGTTTTATTATTGAAATGAAATATTTATTTAAATTTATATTTCCATTTCTTCGCTCTGGTGTCGAGGCAAAGCGCGGCGTTGAGTTCCGCCACTCAACAGACTCGTACAGAATTCGGCGAACGTGGGGAACGGAGTGTCAACACTAGGTTCGCTCTGCCTACCCTGCTGTGAGCGGGATACAGCGTGAAGCTGATTTAATTTTTAATTACAACTTTAGCTTACCCCGGAAGTAAATAATTGCTATAAGTATAGCAAGTCCAATTATATAAGAAAACTTTTTTTAAGAAAAGAAAGAAAATTCTTGCTATTTATTACCTTATTACGTCTTAATTGAACTACATAGACTGTGGTGGTATCATTAATCTTTTATAATATAATGTGATTATACAAGTTAATAAAGGTTATATTATTATAGGATAACTTAAAAACACATTAATTTTAAATAATTTCGTCAACTTTACTCATTAAAAGTTTTAGGGTAAGGGCTTCGGGTCGAATATAATTAATTATTAGGTTGGTTATGGTTACGGTTATGGTACACCTATGTGCTTACGTTCTAGCGGTGCATTAATTAAAAAAAAACTATCTTTAATAGATACAACTTTAAAATGATATCTAAAGAATTTGAAAGTGTTATTCATACACCACGGGGAAAAAGTTCAAGCTTCACGCTGTATCTCGCACACAGCAGGGTATTCAGAGAGAACTTAGAAGATGAATTCTGAAGGCAATGCGTGTTGAGTGGCAGAACTCAAAGCGGCGCTACACTAAGGAAACTCTAATATTTACATAGTTACTGGCTTAACGAGCTAGGAGCGCGGATTGGGAACCCGTTACATTAAGATCTTTAAATGATTCTAAAATTAATTCAGCTTCACGCTGTATCCCGCACACTGCAGGGTAGGCAGAGGGAACTAGTGTTAAGACATTCCGTTCCTTACTTTTCGCGGAATTATGGACGCCCATCGAGACAAAGAGCGGCGTTGAGTTCCGCCACTCAGCACGGAATGCCTCCAGAATGTGACGGAAGATGGGGAATAGAGTATCCTTAAACTAGTACTCGTACACGCACGCCCTCTATCGACCCTATTATTTACCCTACAACCTTATTACTATCGAAGTACAAGGTGGTATCCACTAATATTCTTGTGCAAGCAGACTAAGAAATCGCATTTATAAATACTTTTAAACTATAAAAATATATATCAAATGATCATTAAAATTTTCATACGATTTTCAATATTTGCTTGTGAAAAAAATACGTAAATAAATAAAGACAACAAACATGTATTTATTGTAACAAAAACAATGTCAACAATTTTATTATTAATTAATGGATTTATTTGTACTAGCGATTATTTTGCGGCTTTTAAGCGAGTTAAACTTATTTACATTATAGGCAAATTATGCAAAATATTTATATAACTTGTAGCCTATGTGATGTTCTGTTATATCTATATTACTGTAATATACAGGGTGGAAGTGTCAGCACCACTTTAAATGAAACCACTCTTTAACTACTCTATAAAACCCTAATACAATTAAA
The DNA here is from genome assembly GCA_013421005.1 of Heliconius erato x Heliconius himera. Classification (NCBI taxonomy): domain Eukaryota; kingdom Metazoa; phylum Arthropoda; class Insecta; order Lepidoptera; family Nymphalidae; genus Heliconius; species Heliconius erato x Heliconius himera. The sequence goes on from JAATLQ010037429.1 coordinate 44,335, forward strand.
AAAAACAAAATTATTCCCAAAAATGAAAAAGTATTTTTTTCAAACAAAATAAATAATAAAATTATTGCTGTAATATAAAACGCAATTTGCCAAGAACGATGCACGCACACATAAACCTATCAAAGGGAAACCGCCGCATACGCCTCATTCCAAAATCGAGTCGTAGGTATTGACGACAAAGTTCAAAGTTGATTAACCTTTAGTAGTATTTTTGTAGTAGTATGCGTATACGTTATATGCATCTTTGCGTAACTGCGTCACATGAAATTGAGTAAAGTAAAGGTATGGATAAACATCATGAAATGAAAAAAAAATCCTACATCTAAACTGTTGAGGTATCTTGATTAATTTCTTTAGGTATGGGTTTAAAATATTTTACCCCATAGCTGTTCCCGTAAAAGGAGCGCTGATACTTCCACCCTATAGATACTTCAGAATAGTACATAAGTAAGTACGGAACAGATTTAGTTTAAATTACAGTAATATAGTTATATTAGTTTTGTTTATTAGTTTTGCTTAAAAGTGGAACATTTATCCTCACGAACTTTCACATTTATAATATCTATAGGATAGGATTTAGTTTTTGCATCTATTTCTGTATATTTAATAACTGTATTCGTAAAAAGTCTAAAGGAGTTTTTATATCAAAGAACATAAAATAATCTGTCAAAACGTATTTTAATAAATAACACCTTAAAAAATCTTATTATTTTAGACTGTTATAGAAGTCAAATGCTTTTACATGGAGGACAAATATTTAAAAAAAAAAAGTTAACAGAAGTCATTAGTTTTGTCCTATAATAGAGCCCTTTGAAGATAATACGTACAATTGTTTTTTTTTGTTGGTACGACAGTCCCCAGAGCCTTCTGAGAACAGTAACGCGATACGGAAACATAAAGAAAATGATAAAACAGCGGCTGAAAATAAAGACCCTGGATAGATATGAATGAGACCAATTCATCTTCACCCACTTCTTTCTAAGGGACAAAATGGACATTATGATAAAGCTTTCATTTAAGTACTGCTTTTACTATAAATTGTACTCTGGATATTTTATGTACTTAGTTTTAAGAATTAGACATTAGTTTAAAAGGGAGCTTACGTACAATATATATTTATTTGATATGGGGAAAAACGTATATATCGTTTATATTTCGTATAAAGAAACGATTGAAGACAAAAAAATGCAACAGAGAGTTAAAAAAACATACTTTTGCCATCTCTCACATATTGCAGTGTAGGTAGAGAGAATGTTAAGACACTCCGTGCTTCACTTTCTAGTAAAGACATCTATAAATGTTTGTAATAAGTCGAGTGACATGCAATATGCAATATTTAAGAAATATACAATTTAAAAATAAACGTTCTTCGCGCGTTTCATACGATAGATAGTTCTCACTTTCATTTAATTATTTTACAGTTTACACGAATGAATAAAGCACAATGGAATGAACAACTTTGTAGTTATAAAATTTTAATTTTAATTGTAAAATTAAAGTTTCTAACTTTAGGCAACAATTTAAAGTTTTCAAAACTTTGTAAACAATTAATATTTCATAGTTTAAAACGTTCAACAGATTAGTTTATAGACTGCCATTTTTTATCAGCATACCGCGGCAAAGATACCCTTCCGTACCTTTTGAAAATTTATGAAGGGTATTGTAATAAATCGATTTCAACAAGCATTTTCACAATATCTGCATAACGTAAAATATCTATACGAGTACCTTTTTACGGTATCTATTTAATAATTATTACTGACATGGTTTATCTTATTATACCTACTGAAGGAAGATCAATCCTCACACTGCACTGCACTGATTTTTTTTATCGCACGTTGTATGTATAACAGGGTAGGCAGAGAGAACTTAGTGTTAAGACACTACGTTCCCCATTTTCATTTCCCTCGAGTGGGAATCGATCCCATAATCTGTCGCATATACAATCACATTTTGTGCCCCTGCGCCACAACTGGCCTCAATATTTATTATGAAAGTGCGGCGCTGAGTTCCGCCACTCAACACGCAATGCCTTCAGAACTCGGTGGAAAGTGGGGAATGGAGCTTAACACTAGGTTCCCTTTGCCAACCCTGCTGTGTGCGGGATACAACGTGGAGCTGATTTATTTTATTTTATTTAATAAATGTTAATTTCACTAAAACTACATCCACTCTTCAAATTAAAATACATGAACGAGGCTGTCCATTAATCACGTGATGTTTTTTTAGCATTCTTAAGCTTCCCCCCAGTTGATATGTGGTCAGGCTAAAGACTATACTCACTGTGACTGTGCGAAAAACATTTGCAGAGGCGAAAAGCACCTTGCAAAAGAAATTGATATATCGTGATTTTTGCCGCCAAAACCCCCCCTCCCCCCTTTCCCCATTTCATGCTTCATGTGATTTGGGGACAGCCCCTAACACAAATATAATCGGTAACGTTACAAGCTATATTATTTGATACGGAAGACAATAATGTTTATCTACTACAGTTTGACAGTAATATTATAACAATAAAGTGGAGAGAATTCAAAGGAACCACTTATAAAAAATACCTACCATTTGGATCCTTATCACCCTCGAAATGTTGACTTGACAATTACGAAAGAATAAAGATAACTAAGACTACTTAGTGGGACAATCAGATGAGATTTACTTTCGTTATATACATAGTTACGGAGAGGTATTTATATAAGCAAAGATTTCGCCTTCGCTTTTCCTAAGTGTAACAAGTAAACGTCGCACGCCCAAATCTATAATACTAAGTTTGAATTCTTCTAATTACGACTCCATATTTAATCCCAAAAGTGGCACTTATCTTTATAAGTGCCACTTTTGGGATTAAATAAAATTACATATAAACTTTTTTATATGTAATTTTATTCATCGATATTTGTTCGATATCGAGGCCAGTCGTGACGCAGTGGCACAAAGTGTGACTGTGAAACCGATTGGTTGTGGGTTCGATCCCCATTCGAGGAGATGAATTATTTACTTAAATTTATATTTCCATTTCTTCGCTCTGGTGTCGAGGCAAAGCGCGGCGTTGAGTTCTGCCACTCAACACGCAATGCCTCCAGAATTCGGCAAAAAGTGGGGAACGGAGTGTCTTAACACTAGATTCCCTCTGCCTACCCTGATGTATGCGGGATACAGCGTGAAGCTGATTTTATTTATCGATATTTGTGATTTATTTATTTCAACCATTAAATGCGAAAACTTTTCACAATAGTAGTGCAGCGGTGTGTTATCAATTCAACAGTTTTTAACAATATTTTTCTCAGGTTATCGCTCATGGAGCATGTAGGCAGAGGGTTAAGAGGGTTAAGGTGCCTCGTGTTAAGATACCCCGCTCCTTCATTCATTCTTTTTCATTTATTTTTTGTTTTAAATCATTGATTCACCTATTTATTACTAAGAAACAAATATACATGGGTTTGAAAATATGATAACTATTTTTCAAATTGAAATTAAAAACTTAAAATATTTAAGAAGCAAATAATCTATTTTGATTTTATAAACCACAAATCAGTTTATATAACTTTTTGAAGGTTGTATTGTATATTTAAATACATAATATCTAATTTGTATAAATAACACCATACTCATATTACAAGTTATCCATCCATTACGGAACTCGTACAAGAAGCTTATTGTTTACTATGTTAACTTTTAATACCTTTCGAAGGTACAGTACCATCTTATAAACATCTGATACTAGAGCTCATTTACTAAGTTTGTTAACAGTTCCAAAATTGCTTAATTTATATCTTATTTTCGTCAAATTTTGTAGCGCTTCATAATTATACTTAGACAAGTATAAATTGGATGAATAAGAGTCCACGATATGTAGGAAAATAAACAAAGCATTTACATATTATACAATATTATGATATATATTCAGCTTCACGCTGTATTCCGCACACAGCAGGGTAGGCAAAGGGAACCTAGTGTTAAGACACTCCGTTCCCCACTTTCCGACAATTTCTGAAGGTATTGCGTGTTGAGTGGCGGAACTCAACGCTACGCTTTCCTCTCGATACCAGAGCGAAGAAATGAAAATATAAATGTAAATAAATATGATGATATCTATTTATAATCAGATAAGTATATTTTACTGTCAAAAAGTTCCGTTCTTAATTAGGTAGTCACAAACTAGCCAACAAGAACTAAATGACAAATTGGTATAGTTTTTCTTACTTCTATATAATCTTTAGTAACGATCCACACGCGGCTTCGTCCGCTTAAACTACATGATTATTTATTTACTAATCTGAATTGCTTTCTGCGTTGTGTTATAATATTATTATCATTTCAAAGACAATACAAATCTATAGTTAAAATTATAGTTTTAGCTCATACAATAAAACAATGTTGATGAATATTTTCTTTAAAAGTTTATATAACTTTTTTTATGAATCGATTAAAATAAAATACACCAAATGTTAAGAGAAGTTTACCAAAGTATAATACTTTGGTAAACTTCCTTTAATCCTTAAACTTCCCCTTGACATTTGGTGTGTCACAATGTCACAGAGTGTAACAGTCACAGCCGCGTTAAGTTTTAATCGGTTAAGTTATTTCTGAGATTAGCGTGCACAAACAGATAAACAGAGAATATTTTTTTTATGATTTATAAGATCACTGTTTTGGGATCTATTACTTTTTATTATGAATACTTTTACAAATGCCCCTATAATAGTCTTTTGTCATATATCTTCCTCGTACGGACAGCGATTAGTTACCTTTTTATTATATGCACCTATAAATAAATGTATGGCAGTCTTTTTTACATGAAAACATTTGATAGAAGCCAGTCATGACGCAAGGGCTCCGTCGCTCAATACGCAACGCCTCCAGAATTCGGCAAAAAGTGGAGAGCGGGGGGCCGTAACACCTAGACTCCTTACCTGCTTCATACAAAAACACGTTATACTAACACATGCCATATGGCCTAGACACATAAAAGTATTTGAAAATAAAAAGCACTACAATCTTATCAGTATATGTACAGATATAATTCTAGACATTTTTATCGAATATAGAATTTACTACAATTTTATGTTTCTTTACTTCTGTCTGCCTCAATGACATTCCTTACCCATATTTATATTCATTTTATGGTGTTATATCTCTAAAAATAACAACTTTTTATGAAAAGATGCGATAAAAGTTGAGAACTCTGAGATATGTTCGAAATATGTTCATAAAAACCACTCTAAGAGGTTCTTACTAAAACATAAAACATTGTTTTACTTTTAATGACCATGCCCTTGATGTGACCTTTCAATTATTGAGTAAACCTACATTGTACTATAAAATCTTAAAATAATATCTTCTTTTTTGTTTATTTGATATATCCATCAGTTTCATTTTTCTTTTAAATTCATTATAAACGAGCTATTAACGGTCATCTAATAATACACATTGATTCTTGGTATTAAGGCCCAAAGTTTTTGTTCCTTCTTACCTTCATAAACACTTTTTATAAAAAATATATAGCAAAATTTGGATTTACACCACCATATTCAATATTTTATCCAATGAGGTTATCTATTTATTATCATCATCCATCCACTCATAAAAAAACAGGACAAGCGCGAGTCGGGATCGCCCACCGAGTGTTCCGTAAAAAAATTTTGCGATACCAAATTTCTTTATTCTAGATTAACCAGAAGTACCCTATTCATTTTTCTATCGATTTTAGTATTGAAGGCTATTATTTTTTAGGACTTAACTACAAATGTATAATTTTCAGATTTTTCTACAACTAGTATTACCTCTAGATGCTAGCTGCCAAATTTCTTAATTCTAGGTCCACCGGCAGCACCTTATGAATTTTGATTCCCTTGATAGTGTCGAATACGCGTTTTTTACGATATGAACGGCCATATCTTTTTTTTAAGTAAATGAAGAATTTTTTTTAGGAAATCATGGGGCCATAGATCAGAGTATATAGTTTGATTTTCAACTTGATATCTCTAAGAGTTCCCTTCCCCAAAGTAATCTTATAAGGGTTCCTTTTTTCCTTAAAATATACGGAACCCTAAAAATAGTACCACGTTAAATTTGTAAAATATTTAAAGAGAACAATAAATAAAGCTAAAAGGAAGTAAAAAAAATAGCACTATATTATTTAATAAACATTTTATTTCAAGTATAAAAAAAGATAATTAAATTACAAACTACGTCACAAGCAGGAACAATATAAAAGTGAGTAGTGACAACCTCAAACACGTGAGTTTCAAAAGTAACAGATATAAACGTTCTTATTTTTCTTTAGAACTGAAGAACCAATACGTTAATTACGTAATATATTAAATTTTTCAATAGAATTAAAAAATAATAAATTCTTAATTCTATTGAATATGAATTAGAGACTACAGATTTAAGAAAATATTTTTTTTTTATCTGTAATAAGAATATAGATAAATTATTTTATTTTTTATACATCTCAATTAAGCCCGTGCTCATGTGAATATGCAAAATTATAATATTCTTAAATAATTATTAGCTAACAGTTGCAATCCAGTCTTTGGTAAAAGGGCACAAATATACAAACCATCTTTTGTGCCAAAAGTTCACATAAAAATTAATAAAAACACATTACTGTTCTTTGTGTCGCACAGTCGAGTAATAAATAAGCATGAATCAATTAAATAGTCCAGAAACAATAAAAAAAAACTTAAAACATTTTTAATATATGTAATCTATGTAAGATTTTACAAATAGATTTTTTTATTATTGCTGTCACACAATTCCTTTTCTAATATGAATGCTTAAAACTAAAACTATAAAAGAAATGCACTATGACATAATATATAGAAATATCGATATTAATAGTTTTGAAATATAATGCTTTAGAAAATATCTACATCTATTTTGTTCACAACTTACAAGAGTACAATATTAAAAAAAAATATTTTACTTAACAATTATTAAAACAATAATTGACATGACATTATATATCCATGAATTTTATAATCAAAATTATTTTTTAAACATAGTTATTTTCTTTATAAAATATATTGTTGTCTTACTGTTGAAAATAATGATGTTTTTTAAAAAAAAATGTAATCTGTGTTTTAAATGCCTAGTAAACAATTTCTATAATTAAATATACTGATATCGGGAAACATTCCTGGACTATTATCACTGAAGTGGACTATACCACGTTATCACAGCCACTGTACAACATGGCGTCCTTTGGGACTAGATTTTCTTAACTTATCCATATTCTACACTAACTTAAATATTATGTAATATAAAGACTTAAACACTTTTTTTATTTGCTTTAGTTATTAAATAAAGGTGCCTAGAATATAATTAATAATATTTTCATACAAACTGTTGTTATTTATTATTAAACTACTAAGATAAAAATAAAAGCCTCATAACAAAATATTTCAAATGAAAATGACTTCTCATTTTCATTTAAAACTCAAAATTATATTTCATGTAAAATATGGATAAGTAAAAAAACCTGAAAAACGTGGTTTAATGAACTTAAAAAACTATACTTTCAACCACAATACTGTATCACTCGATCCTTACAGTTACATCTACGGTATGTCTCACATTAACCTAAGTGTCTACTAAGCAGCAGTTTATATTATGTGAAAATTTGAGAAAACCTTTAATCTGAAAACAGTTTAATTTATATTTTGTATGTAAAAAACCGGTCAGCTAATAAAAGTTGAGCAAAACTAATGAAACTTAAGTTTAAGTTAGCACTCATTTTAGATGAATATATTTTTTTATGTGATATACTAATAAATTTCAGTTTTTTTCCTTTCTTTTTAACGTAAGTTCTCACTCTTTATCAAATTAAATAAATATTTGAATTGAATGAGAATTCGGAAAATGGAGAAGGGAGTGTCTTAACACTATGTTAAATGCTTTGAACTAATGTTATAGCTATTTAAATTTTGTGCCGCAGACATTTAAAAAACTAGTAGTAAACCAATAAATACTTAAATTAAATTACATCAGTCTATTTAGTGGAGTTGCCGCTACCGACTTTGTTCTTGATCCATTTGGTAGTGCGAGTAAGAATGTCGGGCCGTAATGACGGATCTTGCCACGCTTCGAGATTTACTCTTTTGATTTCCTCACAGGATACAACGGGATTGCTGGATTTAAAAAAATATTAATTTTAAATTTCTTACTAACATTACAACTTAACTAGGTTTCCTCTGCTTGTCCTGATATGTGAGATAAAGCATGAAGCAAAAAAATATTGATGTTTTTTTGTTAATTTTACAGCTATACGCTTTAACCCGCATATAGTGGAGGAAACTCCGAAACTTCGATAAATTTTGTATACTTATAGTGCCGAACTACTCTCCACAATTTCTCTTCTAGTTTCGGGGAAGTGGAAATAATTCGTGGAGATTGTACTGGGCACAAGTTTGCTACTGTAAGCGCGACGGTTGCGGATTCGATGTACTCGCTCTGGTAACAAGACAAAGCATGGCGTTGAGTTCCGCCACTGAATAAGAAATGTCTCAAAGATTCGGCGGAAAGTGTAGAAAGGAAGTGTCTTAACACTAGGTACCCAGATTCTCTCTACCTACCAAAGGAAATAAAATGATAACCTAAAGTGAAGGTAGAACCATCGTGCATCGTGTTACAGTTATACGTAACTTACAAGTCGATAAACTTTTAACTTAAATATTATATTTATTTATATTATTAAAAATAATGATTACCTTTCAGAAGGCGGTTGGAAAACATCTTTCTGTATAGCAATAATATCGGTATTTTCACAAAGCAATTGCGACAAGGAACTTCGTCTTATTTCAGCAAATTGTCTCTTACTGAAACCACCTGCTTCGTCATTGTGGGTGTAGAAGTAACGGTCACCTACGCGTGTCCGCCATAGTTGTTCTCCTAAAAACAAAAAATATGTCATCATTTATTGGATCTCAAAAACTTTATATTCAACATGCAATGCCTCCAGAATTAGGCAAAAAGTGGGGAACGGAGTGTTGTTAAGACACTCCAGATAGGTTCCCTCTGCCTACCCTGCTGTGTGCGGGATACAGCGTGAAGCTGATATATGTTATATTGATATAAATACTTTATACATTGCACATTTATATGTGTTGACATACGTAAGTAGCACAGACTATGGAGCTACTTATAAAGTAATCTTATTATTATTTATAAATACTCCTAAATAAATCCGTTTGTACCGCGATGCCGCTTTTAAGTTTCTAGTACTTAAAAGCTTGAGATATTTTTTAAAATACATTTTACAGGCCCCTGTCACCTGTAAAATGTAATTTACTGAACTTCTTGATAGGATATCTGTCTTAATCTTTCGTTAAGGAAAGTAAGTCAATAAAAGAAATTATAAATATTGAAACAAAAACTTACGTATTAAACAAGTCGCGGTAGGACCGATTAAGGAGCCTTCAAGTGGTATTTCCGCCATTAAACCAACAACCAGGTCAATGTCGCTAGGATTTTCGTATAGTTCTTCAAGTTTCTGTACCGTCTGTAATAAAATATTCAAATTAAATTTCTTAATATTATTTTAAATGTTAACAAAATCTGTGATTCAAAATCAAGTCCCAAAAATAACATCTAATAGAAAATAAATATATGCATATTATAATATTATTTACGGCATTAAATAAAGTAAATGACGACATTAGGTTGGGTATCGATAATCAGCAAATTACTATTCTTGCACTACTGGACTTTTCTAATGCTTTTAACTCTGTTGATTTTGATATCCTCCTAGCAATCCTCAAGTCTATTAATATATCTTCAGAGGCTATTGAATGGTTTTACTCCTATCTACATGAACGAGAGCAAGTTATTCGTATTAACGATCAACAATCATCCGCATGTCGTCTT